>CAUYQU010051573.1:0-39922 GCA_963574635.1 Cheracebus regulus | reverse complement strand
CACAACTCAGAAATACCTCTACAGAGATGTGATGCTGGAGAACTACAAGAACCTGGCCTCTGTGGGTAAGAGTCACATCATTTTCGTGGGTATGGTGGCCTGCACCTTTAGTCCCAGATACTTGGGAGGCTCAGGTGGGAGGACTGTTTCAGCATTGGAGACTAGCATGAGCAACATTGTGAGACCTCGTTTCTAAAAAAAAAAGATTAAAAAAAAAAAAAAGAATAGGCCGGGTACGGTTGCTTATGCCTGTAATCCCAGCACTTTGGAAGGCCAAGATGGGCAAATCACCTGAGGTCAGGAGTTTGAGACCAGCCTGGCCAAAATATTGAAACCTTTCTCTACTAAAAATACAAAAAACTAGCCAGACGTGGTGGTGGGCACCTGTAACTATTAGTTTGGGACAGAAGAACTGCTTGAACCCAGGAGGTGGAGGTTGCAGTGAGCCAAGATTGCGCCAAGGAACTCCAGCTGGGGCAACAGAGGGAGACTGTCTCAAAAAAATAAAGACTAGTGGACCGGCACAGTGGCTCACGCCTGTAATCCTGGCACTTTGGGAGGCCAAGGAGGGCAGATAATGAGGTCAGGAGTTAAAGACCAGACTGGCCGACATAGTGAAACTTAGTCTCTTCTAAAAATACAAAAATTAGCTGGTCATGGTGTCACATGCCTGTAGTCCCAGCTACTCGGGAGGCTGAGGCAGGAGAATCCCTTGAACCCAAAGGCAGAGGTTGAAGTGAACTGAGATCATGCCACTGTACTCCAGCCTAGGGTGACAGAGTGAGACTCTGTCTCAAAAAAAAAAAAAAAAAAAAGACCAGCATCATCTCTTATAGCCTGAGTATGTTACATCCTTGCTTGTCAATTCTTGGGAATAACAGAGACTGTCTCAAATAACAGTCCTTGCTGTAATATGTTTTAATTTATTGTGGTAATTCTTGAAACATCATCAGCTGCATCTGGTTCATGCTGTTAGAAATGTACATCTTTTTTTTTTTTTTTTTTGAGATAAGAGTCTCATTCTGTCGCCATGCGCCAGGCTGGAGTGCAATGGTATGATCTTGGCTCACTGCAACCTCTGCCTCCCAGGTTCAAGCAATTCCCCTGCCTCAGCCTCCCAAGTAGCTGGAACTATGGGCGCACGCCACCATGCCCAGCTAATTTTTTAATTTTTTAGTAGAGACAGGTTTCACCATGTTGGCCAGGATGATCTCGATCTCTTGACCTCATGATCCACCCGCCTTGGCCTCTCAAAGTGCTAGGATTACAGGTGTGAGCCACCACGCCTGGCCAGAAATGTACATCTTCATTCCCCTATCTTTGACTACTAAATTGGAAACTTCAGGGGTTTGGGCCCAGTCATCTGTGTTTTTCAAATCCCTAAAGATGAATCTAAAATACTATCGTGTTTGAGATTCAGTGGCAGAGTTGTTTACCCATGAGAGCAAGCATCTTTTTCTTGTACTTACTTTTTTTTTTTTTTTTTTTTTGAGACAGAGTCTTGCTCCATCACCCAGGCTGGAGTACAATGGTGTGATCTTGGTTCACTGCAACCTCAGCCTCCCAAGTAGCTGGGATTACAGGCACCCGCCACTGCACCCCACTACCTTTTTTTATTTATTTTTGTTTTTAGTAGAGACAGGGTTTCACCATCTTTGCCAGGCTGAGTCTTGAACTCCTGACCTCATGATACAGCTGCCTCAGCCTTCCAAAGTGCTGGGATTACAGGCATGAGCCACCATGCCTAGCCTACTTACATATAAAAGTTTGGCCAGGTGTCATGGCTCACTCTTGTAATCCCAGCACTTTGGGAGGCCCAGGTGGGTGGATCACCAGACGTCAGGAGTTCAAGACCAGGCTAGTCAATATGGTGAAACTTTGTCGCTAGTAAAAATACAAAAATTAGCTGGGCATGGTGGGGCGTGCCTATAGTCCCAGCTACTTGGGAGACTGAGGCAGGATAATTGCTTGAACCTGGGAGGTGGAGGTTGTGGTGAGTCAAGATTGCAGCACTGCACTCCATCCTGGTGACAGAATGAGATTGTGTCTCAAAAAAACACACACACAGAAAAAGAAATAAAAGTTTTAGTGCTTTGTAAATGTGTACGTCAGCCTGAATTTGGGTTTAATTGGTCAGAGATAACCAATTTTGGGGGGCACAGAAATGGGGATCTTTGCTTGCTTAGCCTTTTTGTTTTAATTACATTGCTTTTATTAGAAATATATCTCCTGGCCGAGCACTGTGCCTCATCCCTGTAATCCCAGCACTTTGGGAGGCTGAGGTGGGCGGATCACCTGAGGTTAGGAGACCAGCCTGGCCAACATGGCGAAACCCCATCTCTACTAAACGTACCAAAAAAATTAACCAGCCATGGTGGCAGGTGCCTGTAATCCCAGCTACTCAGGAGGCTGAGGCAGGAGAATCCCTTAAACCCAGAAGGCTGAGGTTGCAGTGAGTCAAGATTGCACCACTGCACTCCAGCCTGGAAGACAAGTAAGAGACTCTATCTCAAAAAAAAAAAAAAAAAAAAAAAAAAAAGTAGAAATAAATCTCCTAAATCATAGGAAGGTTTGTCATTTCTTGCATGGGCCACTTCGTTTAATGTCTTTCCACCTGCACAGGTTGTCAGCTGTTCATACCCAACCTGACCTCTTGGTTAAAACAAGAAGAGTTGAAGACAATGGAGAGTGGAGTTCTTCAGCGTGAGTATTTATAAAACAGAACTCTAATGAGAAGTTCCGTATGTTTTTGCAACTAGAGAAAGGAGTTTTTAGGCCGGGCGCTGTGGCTTATGCCTGTAATCCCAGCACTTTGGCGGGTGGATCACCTGAAGCAAGATTTGACTGGGTGCAATGGCTCACACTTGTAATCCCAGCACTTTGGGAGGCCAAAGCAGGCGGGATCATGAGTTAAGGAGATTGAGATCATCCTTGCTAATACGGTGAAACCCAGTCTCTACTAAAAATGCAAAAAATTAGCTGGACATGGTGGCACACGCCTGTAGTCACAGCTACTTGGAAGGCTGAGGCAGTAAAATTGCTTGAACCCAGGAGGCAGAGGTTGCAGTGAGCCGAGATCGTGCCACTGCACTTCACCCTAGGTGACAGAGTGAAACTCTGTCCTAAAAAAAAAAAACAAATAAAAGATTTTTAAAGATGTACTTGGCCTCGGAAGATTTAAGCTATTTTTATCAGAATTTCCGATATCTCTGACTTACTTTCCATCTAGTCACAAATTCCTATGATCTTACAAAACTACCTGTTCTGGTTTTTTGTTAAGTTTATCATTTTGATATATGCTCTTTATCCAGATCTTCCTGCTTTCCTTTCCTGATAATCTCTTCCTGTTCACCATCGGTTTTAATTTTCACAGAAGCAGTGTGTAATAAGCTACCTAAACATATCAGTTGTGTAATAAACCCCACATCCTTATAGCCAAAGTTTTGCTATAATACCAAATCCTCAAGGTTCTCTGGCTTTTATTTTGTTACTGTGTTTAATTGGAAAACAAGTACTAATGACTCATTATTTTAAACCACTTCAGTATAACATTTCTTCTCTAAACCGTCACATTACTTTTTCTGCTTAACTTCAGAATGGGGAATACAACCTAGAACCCAAGGGTTATCACTTCAGCAGAGTTTTTTGAAGAATGAAATATTCAATGGGATACAAATGGTAAGATTGATGAGGGATGTTTCTTAGTTTCCTCTCTCAAAAAAGATTGAGAATTCCATTCTAGAAAAGTAGCACAGTCAGAGCTGTGGCTTACATCTGTAATCCCAGCTACTTGGGAGGCTGAGATGGATCATTTGAGCCCAGGAGTTCGAGACCAGCCTAGGCAATATAGCAAGATCCCATCTCTGATTTTAAAAAGAGGCTGGATATAGTGGTTCATGCCTGTAGTACCAACACTTTGGGATGCCAAGATGGGTGGCTCACTTGAGGTCAGGGGTTTGAGACCAGCCTGGCCAACATGGTGAAATTCTGTCTCTACTAAAGATACAAAATTAGCCAGGTATGGTGGTGGGCACCTGTTATTACAGTTACTGCAGAGGCTGAGGCAGGAGAATTCCTCGACCCAGAGGCAAAGGTTGCAGTGAGCCAAGATTGCACCACTGTATTCCAGCCTGGGTGACGGAGTGAGACTCTGCTTTTAAAAAAAAAAAAAAGAAAGAAAGAAAAGAAACTGAGTCTGTAATCCCAGCACTTTGGGAGTCTGAGGTGGGTAGATCACTTGAGGTTAGCACTTCAAGACCAGCCTGGCCAACGTGGTGAAACTCTATCTCTACTAAAAATACAAAATTAGCCAGATGTGATGGGCACTTGTAATCCCAGTTACTTGAGAGGCTGAGGCAGAATTGCTTAAACCCGGGAAGTGGAGTTTGCAACGAAAAAAAATAGCACAAATGAGAAATACTTCAGAGAATTAGAGAAGTAGCCTGTACTCTTGAGGGAACAGCGTCTCTGAAGAGATAGTCTGAATGTGATAAATTTTCTGATGTTCTAAACCTGTATAACTTGTCACTTCAAAATACCCAGAAGTAAACATTCCCACATATGTAACTACTCATTGAGGATTTAAACAGTTTCATGAAAATCTACACAATTTGGCTGGGTGCAATGGCTGATGCCTGTAATCCCAGCACTTTGAGAAGCTGAGGCAGGAGAATTGCTTGAATCTGGGAGTTCAAGACCAGCCTGGGCAACAGGGAGACCCTGTCTCTGCAAAAAATTAAAAATGAGCCAGGCGTGTTGGCATACAACTTTAGTCCAAGCTCCTTGGGGGACTGAGGCAGGATGATGGCTTGAGCCTGGGAGATTAATGCTGCAGTGAGCTGTGACTGTGCCATGGTACCCAACCTGGATGACAGAGTGAGATCTTGTCTCAAACCACCCCCCGACAATTCAAATATACAGTTTTTTTCTTTTCTTTCTTTTTTTTTTTGGAACAATTAGAGCCAGTGGCATAGAATTCTGGCAAAAGTTCCCATTATTCAATCTGGACGAAATCAAGAATTCCAGAAATGAAACCATGAAAGAAAAATTATAAAAATTGTAGTTATGAAACTAGGCTGCCATAGCTCATGGCTGTAATCCCAGCACTTTGGAAGGCTGAGACAGCTTGAAGAGATTGAGACCAGCCTAGGCTACATAGCAAGACCCTGTCTCTATAAAAATAAATTGAGGCTGGGCGCAGTGGCTCATGCCTGTAATCCCAGCACTTTTGGAGGCCAAGGCAGGTGGATCACAAAGTCAGGAGTTCGAGACTAGCCTAGCCAACATGGTGAAACCCCATCTCTACTAAAAATGCAAAAATTATCTGGGTGTGGTGGCACGTGCCTATAATCCCAGCTACTCAGGAGTCTGAGGCACGAGAATCGCTTGCACTGAGGAAGTGGAGATTGCAGTGAGCCAAGATTGTGCCACTGTACTCCAGACAGAGTGAGACTCCATCTCATAAAGAGATAGATAGGTAGATAGATAGAAAGAAAGAAAGAAAGTTTGGCCAGGTGTGATGGTGCATGCTGACAGTTTTATCTACACAGGAAGCTAAGGCAGGATGGTCACTTGAACCCAACCAGGAGTTTGAGGTTACAGTGAGCCGTGATCACACCAGTGCACTATACCCCATGCAATGGAGCGAAACTCTGAAAAAAGTAAAACATACTGGACATGGTGTAATTTTACCACTTTGGGAGGCCAAGGCGGGTAGATCACCTGAACTCAGGAGTTTGAGACCAGCCTGGGCAGCATGGCAAAACCCTGTCTCTACAAAAAAAAAAAAATAGAAAAGTTAGCCAGGTGCAGTAGCACACACCTGTATTCCCAGCTACCCCAGCTCCTGGGTAGGTTGCGGAAGGAGATTCACTTGAGCCTGGGAGGTGGAGGTTGCAGTTGGCTAAGATTGTGATGTACTCCAGACTGGGAGATAGAACAAGACTCTGTCAAAAAAAAAAAAAAAGCAGTAAAAAGAAAAATAATAATTGTCACATAAATAATGTTTCTGTGTTTAGGTGGGTGAAATCTCTTGATATGTCTCAAAATGTTTTAAATCCTTTATCTGTTCATCAGCAGACAAGCTACAGTGGATGGAAACTCTGTAAGAATTGTGGAGAGGTCTTTAGTGAACAGTTTTGCCTTAAGACACACATGAGAGCTCAGAATGGAGGGAACACTTCTGAGTGTAATTGTTATGGAAAAGACGTCCTCACTGTGCACAAGGAACCCTCTGTTGGACAGGAACTTTCCAAATTTAATCCATGTGGAAAAGTCTTCACCCTAACTCCAGACCTTGCCGTACATCTTCAAATTCTCAATGCAAGAAAACCCTACAAATGTAAGGAATGTGGAAAAGGCTTTAAGTATTTTGCAAGCCTTGATAATCACATGGGAATCCACACTGGAGTGAAGCTCTGTGAATTTCAGGAATGTGGGGGAGCCATCACAGCTTCGTCACATCTAAAGCAGTGTATAACAATTCATACTGGAAAGAAATCCAAAGAGACTGAGAAATGTGGGAAATCCTTCACTAATTTTTCTCAACTTTCTGCACATGTGAAAACTCATAAAGGAGAGAAGTTCTTTGAATGTAAAGAATATGGAAGATCCTTTAGAAATTCCTCATCCCTTAATGATCACATTCAAAGTCACACTGGAATAAAACCACACAAATGTACAGAATGTGGGAAAACATTCACTAGATCAACTCACCTTACTCAACATGTAAGAACGCACACTGGAATAAAACCCTATGAATGTAAGGACTGTGGGCAAGCCTTCACTCAGTACACGGGTCTTGCTATACACATTCGAAATCACAGTGGAGATAAACCCTATCAGTGTAAGGAATGTGGGAAAGCCTTCAATAGATCTGCAACCCTTACTCAACATAAAAGAATTCACACAGGAGAGAAGCCTTATGAATGCATTGAATGTGGAAAAACCTTCATTACTTCTTCACATCGTAGTAAACATTTGAGAACTCATACTGGAGAAAAGCCCTTTATATGCAAGGTATGTGGGAAAGCATTTATGTTTTCCTCAGCCCTTAAAGTACACCTGCGAAGTCATACTGGAGAGAAACCTTTTGTATGTAAGGAATGTGGGAAAGCATTTGCTGTTTCCTCACGCCTAAGTACCCATGAAAGAATTCACACTGGGCAGAAACCCTATGAATGTAAGGGTATGAATGTTACCATTTAGCCCATCAATTGCCATTTTTTATTATTGGCAATGACACCAAAGATCATCACATTTGTCCTAAATGCCTTGTGAAGGTTTGTAATGGCTCATGGATTGGCCTTAGATGCCATCCCAAGGGTCTGAAATTAAACCTACAGGTACTAAATACAACTTCTTCATGGTTGCCTGAGTCTGGGCATCCATGAAAAAGGGTCATGGATGGTGAGGTCAGTATTGCAGGCTCCCTCACCTTGGTGATTAGATTCCTAGGATCATGGTATTAACAAGTTCTGAATGAGATAAATCATGCAGGTTCGTTTTATCCCCTGTTGGTTAGTGGCTGCAAGTGCAGCACATTCATATCAAAATTTACTGGAAGCCAAGGTGATGTAGGCTCAGAGGTGAACTGTTGAAAGATGCTCTTCCAAGGGTCTCTTCTGTTCCTATGGATCCTGCAGAGCATGGCAGAAATTAAACCATCCTTAACTGCCCGTGCAGTTTCACAGTGATTATTACTGTGTCGTCTTATAAAATCTAAGAAGTGTGACAGCCTTGCCTGTTCTGTTTTGCCGTCTCTGTCCATTTTAGGTGGCACAATCTAAGTGGCAGTGTCTCTTCTAGTATAATCCAGTCTCCTCACTTCTGTTAAGATGGCTAATACAGTCCATGAATTCCACTCATGATCTCTGTGCACAAACTAAATGGCTTACAAATTCATTTAACTTTAAATGAGGTTAAAAACACCAAAATTTATATTCTCACATTTCTAGATGTTGGAAGTCTGAGATCAGAGTGCCAGCATGGTCAGTTTCTTGTGAGAGCTCTCTTCCTGGCATGTAAATGCCTACTTCCTCATGTCTTCACATGATGGAGACCAAGAAATCAATCTATTGGTCGGTCTCTCTCTCTCTCTTTCTCTCTCTCTCTCTCCCACCCTCCTTCCTTTTCTCCCCCTCTCCCCACAAATGCTGCCATTTCTCTACGTCATTTAATGATACTTCCTAAAGATCCTATTTTCACATACAGTCACATTGGGGTTTGGAGCTTCAACATAAGAATTTTGGAGGTTGTCGTTCATTGCAAAGTACTTAATATGATTCTTTTCCCTTTCCACAATTGCAGTCAGATAATCTATAAATAATGACTTATTTTTCCCTTTCAGTCATTAGGTTATATATGTATGTGTGTATATATATATATATTTATTGCTTTATATTGCAAGAATATATATATATATACACACACACACACACACACACACACACACACAAATTTTTGCTTTACTGGACTGATTTCAACGTCCAGCACACCACCAACTAAAAGTAGTAATGTCAGCATACTTGTCTTTGCAGTTCTGCTGAGACATGAGCTCCATTTTATGGGCTTGGCTGTAGGTTTTTATTTCTTTTTTGTGTTTTGAAGAGGCTGTCTCCTACAGGAAAGGTTTTTGCTTTATGTCCAGTTTTCATATGATGAATGATTTCCCAATATTTCATAATTTGTAAGGCTGAATTCCTCTTGAATTTATTAAATGCTTCCTGCACATCCTCTGTGATTATCATGTTTATTTATTGATAAAACTCAAATACCTAGAACTGCACTGGGCCTATGATGGTACCTAATAAGTACTTCAATGAAACTGTGTGGTGATGCATGCCTGTAGTCCTAGCTACTTGGGAGGATTGCCTGAGCCCAGGGGTTCTAGACCAGCTTAGGCAGCAAAGTGAGACCCCGTCTAAAAAAAAGCTTGACTGAGTGAATGCTCTGATGGACTCTTCAGCTGGGAGTGCTGGCTCATGCCTGTAACCCCAGCCCTTTGAGGGGCGGGGATGGGTGGATCACTTGAGGTCAGGAGTTCAAGACCAGCCTGGCCAACATGGTAAAACCCCATCTCTACTAAAAATACAAAAATTACTGGGTGTGATGGTGTGCACCTGTAATCCCAGCTACTCGGGAGGCTGTAGCAGGAGAATCACTTGAACCCGGGCATTGGAGGTTGCATTGAGTGGAGATTGCACCATTGCACTCTAGTCTGGACAATAGAGTGAGACTCCATCAAAAAATAAATAAATGTGGTCTTTGTATTTATTGCTTTTCTAGTGTTAGTCAACCTTGTATTCCTTGATAAGCTTTATTGTCCCTGAATGATATTTATATATAGATTTTGAATGTCATATACTGTCCCTGGTGCATGTTCCTATTTATTCTAAATTCTTAATCTATATGCTATAAGAGTCATCGGCTGGGGCTGGATATGGCAGCTCATGCCTGTAACCCCAGCATTTTGGGAGGCCGAGGCAGGTGAATCACGACGTCTAGAGATCGAGACCATCCTGGCCAACATGGCGAAACCCTGTCTCTACTAAAAATACAAAAATTAGCTGGGCATGGGGGCATGTGCCTGTAATCCCAGCTACTCAGGAGGCTGAGACAGGAGAGCCACTTGAACCCAGGAGGTGGAGGTGCAGTGAGCCAAGATTGTACCACTGCACTCCAGCCTGGCAACAGTGCAAGACTCTATCTCAAAAAAAAAAAAAAAAAAAAAAAATTGGCCAGGTGTGGTGGCTTATGCCTGTAATGCCAGCACTTTGGGAGGCCAGGGCAGGTGGATCACGAGGCTACACTAAAAGTAGTGGCTCATGCCTATAATCTCAACACTTTGGGAGGCCAAGGTGGGAGGATTGCTTGCACCCAGGACTTTGAGACCAGCCTGAGCAACACAAGGAGATCTTTAAAAAAAAAAAAAAAAAAGTTATGGCTGGGCACAGTGGCTCACGCCCATAATCCCAGCACTTAGGGAGGCCAAGGCGGGTGGATCATGAGGTGAGGAGTTCCAGACCAGCCTGGCCAACATGGTGAAACCCTGTCTCTACTAAAAATACAAAAATTAGCCGGGGATGGTAGTGCACCCGTGTAGTCCCAGCTACTCGGGAGGCTGAGGCAGAAGAATTGAATGAACCTGGGAGGTTGAGTTTGCAGTGAGCCACAATCACACCACTGCACTCCAGCCTGGGTGACAGAGTAAGACTGTCTCAAAAAAAAAAATAGAAAAGAAACATACCAGCTAACAGTCCTTTAATGTTGTGCATTTAATGCCTTACATATAATTAGTAATAATTTGGATTCAGTTCTAGCATCTTACTTGTTCTATGTCCCATTGTGTTCAGCTCTGTATTGATCATATATTTTTAAAATTATTTTATTCTTGATGTTTGAAATTTGTGTGTGTGTGTATATGTATATATGTGTGTGTGTATATATATATATATATATATATATATATATATATTTTTTTTTTTTTTTTTTTTTTTAGAGACAGGGTTTCACCACGTTGACCAGGCTGGTCTTTAACTCCTGAACTCAGGTGGTCCACCTGCGTTGGCCTCCCAAAGTGCTGGGATTACAGGCGTGAGCCACCGTGCCTGGCCCAATTTGTATATTTTTGTTGCTAACATAAAACAAATTACAATTTTAAATTTAAATGTTCATTAATACCTTTTCTTTCCAACAAAGTGTACTAGGCTGTTTGAATAAAGTGATTCCCATGTACACTTACTGCACTTGCAGAGAGACCCAGAAGGAAGTGCATTGTCACACAAGCCACTAGAGAGATCTCGTGGCAAAAGGAATAGATCCCTTGACTCAGGCCCAGTGACACCTTGTGGTAGATTACAGATGACCACAGTCTTTGAGATTACTACGTGAAGGTGGAATCTGTCTCATTTTTATGTGAGCCAGTCTTGTGACTTGCTTTGACCAGTAGAAACCAGCAGAACTGAGGTCTGCAAGTACGTCGTCAGGAGGCTTCTGCTAACTAAGTAGCTGCTGTTTTCAGCTAGTAAATTTTGGGGCCGTATATTACACAGTAAAGGCCAACTGATACACATACCCATTTGTACACAAGCCAATAAACTGTGGTTCTTTTTTTGTTTGTTTGTATTTTTAGTAGAGACGAGGTTTTACAGTGTTGGCCAGGATGGTCTCGATCTCCTCCTGACCTCATGATCTGCCCGCCTTGGCCTCCCAAAGTGCTGGGATTACAAGTATGAGCTGCTGCGCCTGACCCTAAACTGTGGTTCTGCAGGACACATGGGGAGAGCCTCCAGAAGCAGGCCCACTAGTGTTAGCAGTAAAGAATTCTGGGCTGGGCACAGTGGCTCACATGAGCCTGTAAACCCACCACTCTGGGTGGCCAAGGTGTGAGGATCACAAGGCCAAGAGATTGAGACCATCCGGGCCAACATGGTGAAACCCCATCTCTACTAAAAATACAAAAATTAGCTGGGTGTGGTGGCATGCGCCAAGTTGACGCAGGAGAATCACTTGAACCTGGGAGGTGGAGGTTGCCGTGAGCTGAGGTTTCCACTTCACTCCAGCCTGGTGACAGAGCAAGACTATCTCAAGAAAAAAAGCATTCTGTCAGTGGTCACGGAGGGACTCAGCATCTCCCACTAGGACCTGAGATGGCAAAATCAAGATCTGATACAAATCAGCCAGAGTCAACCTTACATTCCTGGAGTTGATGCCACTGGCATTTCTTATCATGGGGTTGGAAATTCGTTTGCTAATTCCTTCCCTCCCTCCCTCCCTCCTTCCCTCATACCCTCCTTTCTCTCTCTTTTCTTTTGGATGGAGGCTTGCCCTGTCGCCCAGGCTGGAAAGCAGTGGCGGGATCTTGGCTAATTACATTTTTTAAAGTTTTTGTAGAGATGGGGGCTTGCTATGTTGCCCAGGCTGGTCTCGAACTCCTGGGCTCAGGCAGTCCTCCTGCCTCACCCTCTCAAAGTGCTGAGACTTCAGGCCTAAGCCACTTTGCCCAGCTACTGCTAGTTGTACTTAGTGCATTTGTTTTGTTGTTTTGTTTTGTTTGAGACGGAGTCTTGTTCTGTCGCCAGGCTGGAGTGCAGTGGTATGATAGCTCACTGCAGCTTTCACCTCCCAGGTTCAAGTGATTCTCCTTCCTTACCCTCCCGAGTAGCTGGGACTACAGGCACGTGCCACCACGCCCAGCTAATTTTTGTATTTTTAGTAGAGGCGAGGTTTACCATGTTGGCCAGGATGGTCTCAATCTCTTAACCTCATGATCTGCCTGCCTAGACCTGAGCCGCTGAGCCCAGTCTACTTGGTTACATTGTACCACTCTTCATTTCTGATAGGATTCTGCAGTTTTTAATGATTGTACTGTTTTTATCAGAGATAAAAACATAAAAAGCTTTATAAGATTGGCTTTATTTTCAGTACTCTGAAAGGATTTATGGAGAATTAAGACCAACTGGACCTTGAAAGTTTCATGTAATATAAAAACATCTGGGCTAGGCATGGTGGCTAACTCTTACAATCCCAGCACTTTGGGAGGCCAGGAGGAGAGGATCACTTGAGCTCAGGTGTTGGGACACGCAGGGCACCAGCTGTGGTGTTGATCACATCGGGGTCACCACCTGAGACGTTGATCACAACCTGCGAGGGGTCTGTCCTGCAAACCCTGACTCTGATGGATGAATGAAATACACTCACCAGAGTACAGTGATCCGAGTGAACGAGGGAGGTCCTCTGCTCTCAGAGGGCGACTGCAGCTACCCGACCCTTTACCAGCTGTTGTTCTTCGCATTCATTCAGTATAGGTTTGATAACAGAGGTTCTAAGTCAACACGCTTGTGGATAATTAACATGGTTAAAAGAATGGTTTTACGAATGATAAAAGCTTTGGTTCCAGGACCCAGAACAAACACTATTAATGGGTAATCCCTCTTCAGTCTCCCCGAGAGGGTCATCTGGCACAAAGTTTACATGAGTAAACAAGTAGTTAGAGGAGAGACAAAGGAATGTGGGGTAAACAGACTTAACTGGGGAAGCTTCTGTTATCCCTGATCTTCACCCTATTACCTAATGCTCTAAGGTAAGAACTGGCTGCTTTCAGCCTGTCCCATATTACAAGATAATGAAAACCTTTAGGCTTTCCAGAAGTTTTGAGACTATAATCTTAAAACTTTCTCTAATATTTCCCTTAATGTTTTGCCAACTACCCTGAGTGAATCCCAACACTCAAGAGTTTGAGAACAGCCTAGGCAATGGAGTGAGATACCATCGTCACCAAAAACAAAAACATCTGAGCTTAGGTGCTATGTTTCTGCCATCCCAGTTACTTAGTAAACTGAGGCAGGGCATTACATGAGGCCAGGCATTCAAGGCAATAGTATACAACTATTACATATCAATTCTTTTTGTTATTATTGTTGTCGAGATGGAGTCTCGCTCTGTCACCCAGGCTGGAGTGCACTGGCACGATCTCGGCTCACTGCAAACCCTTTCTTCTGGGTTCAAGAGATTCTCCTGCCTCAGCCTCCCGAGTAGCTGGAATTACAGGCATGTGCCACCTGGCCTGACTCATTTTTATATTTTTAATTGAGACGGGGTTTTGTCATGTTGACCAGGCTGGTCTCGAACTTCTGACTTCAGGTGATCCACCCACCTTGGCCTCCCACAATGCTAGGATTACCGGCATGAGCCACTGAGCCCAGCCTTACATATCAATTCTAAAAAGAAATAATTCTAAGACTTTGACGTTTGTTTGTTTTTTCCTTTTTTTTTGAGACAGGGTCTCACTCTGTCACCCAGGCTGGAGTTTAGTGGCACAGTCATGGCTCACTACAGTCTTGACCTCCTGAGCTTGGGTAGTCCTCCCACCTCAGGCTCCCCAGTAGTTGGGACTCCAGGCATGCACAACTACATTGGTTAATTTTTGGTACTTATTGTAGACACAGAGTTTCAGCCTGTTGCCTAAGCAATGTAGGAAGACCCCCATCTCCACAAAAATTTTTAAAACCTGTCCAGGCATGGTGGTGTGCATCTGTGGTCTCAGTTACTTGAGAGGCTGAGGCAGAAGGATTGCTTGAACCCAGGCATTCAAGGCTACAGCGAGCTATGATCGAATCACTGCCCTCCAAGCTGGGCAACAGACAAAGCCCCTGCCTCAAAAAAAAAAAAGTGTTATGGCTCAATTATATGTGTTTTTTACCACAGTAAAAAAGAAATATAATAAAACAGAAGTTACTGGCCAGGCACAGTAGCTCATGCCTGTAATCCTAGCACTTTGGTAGGCTGAGTTGGGAAGCCAAGGTGGGTGGATTACTTGAGGCCAGCAGTTCAAGACCAGCCTGGCCAATATGGCAAAAACCCTGTCACTACTAAAAATACAAAAGTTAACTGGGGGTGGTGGCACCCACCTATAATCCCAACTATTTGGCAGACTGAGGCATGAGAATTACTTGAACCCGGGAGGCAGAGGCTGCAGTGAGATGAAATCAGGCCACTGCACTCTAGCCTGGCTGACATAGTGAGACTCTGTCTCAAACAAAACAAAACAAAAAAACAAGTTACTTGGGTCAGTTCTTGTTTATTTTTTCCTTTCCTTTGTAGTCTGTCTTGAGCCCCTACCTATATTGGGGTTCCAACAGCAGAGTGACTAGCAACCCTGTCCTAACAAGAAATGAAGGGGAGACAGACATGGGTATTTACAGGGTGCCTTTCTTAGAAGAGGTACATTTTATTTTATTCTTATTTTATTTTTGAGGCGGAGTCTCATTCTGTTGCCCAGGCTGGAGTGCAATGGCTCGATCTTAGCTCATTGCCACCTCCACCTCCCAGATTCAAGCTATTCTCCTGCCTCAGCCTGCCGAGTAGCTAGGATTACAGGCATGTGCCACCACGCCCGGCTCATTTTGTATTTTTAGTAGAGATGGGGTTTTGCCATGTTGGTCATGTTGGTCTCGAACTCTTGACCTCAGGTGATCTGTCCACCTCAGCCTTCCAAAGTGCTGAAATTACAAGCATAAGCCACCATGCCCAGCCTAAGGGATACTTTTTTTTTTTTTTTTTTGAGATGGAGTTTCAATTTTTTTGCCCAGGATGGAGTGCAATGGCACGATCTTGGCTCACTGCAACCTCTAACTCCTAGGTTCAAGCGATTCTCCTGCCTTAGCCTCCCAAGTAGCTGGAATTACAAGCATCACCACACTTCACTAATTTTGTATTTTCAGTAGAGATGGGGTTTCTCCATATTGGTCAGGATGGTCTCAAACTCCTGAGTTCAAGTGATCTGCCTGATTCAGCCTCCCAAAGTGCTGGGATTTCCGGCATGAGCCACTGCCCCCGTCCAGGGATACATTTTAAAAACCTGGTTAACAGCTTAAACTTAGGCTGTTCTATGCCCAGGGCGTCCCTCACCTGGGAAACTTACTTATACTGACCGATGACCTAGACTCTCTTTTTTTTTTTATATGGAGTCTCCCTCTGTTACCCAGGCTGGAGTGTAGTGGCGTGGTGTGATCTTGGCTCACTATAACCTCCACCTTTTGCATTCAAGCAATTCTCCTGCCTCAGCCTTCCTGAGAACCTGGGACTACAGGTGTGCACCACCACTCCCGGCTAATTTTTTTATGTTTATTTATTTATTTATTTATTATTTTTTTTGTTTTAATTTTTTTTTTTTAAGACGGAGTTTCACCATGTTGGTCAGGCTGGTATTGAACCACCGACCTCAGGTGATCTGCCAACCTTGGCCTCCAAAGTGCTTGGATTACAGGCATGAGCCACTACGCCCAGCCTTTTTATGTATTTTTAGTAGAGACAAGGTTTCACCATATTGGCCAGACCTGTCTCAGACCCTTGACCTGAGATGATCTGCCCACCACGGCCTCCCAGAGTGCTGGGATTACAGGTGTGAGCCACTGCACCCGCAACCTAGCCACTCGTCTGACCTATGTTCTGTTTATTCCTGCCTGATTACCCTCCTGGCACTGGAAACCTGACTTTGTGTTCCCGCCAGTCTCCCCGGGAAAATCTCAGCCAGGGGTAGCCCCTGGTTCTTCAGATGTTAGGTGCAAATTCAAAACACCACCAAAATAGTACATAATTTATTTCTTTTCTTTCCTTCCCTCCCTCCCTCTCTCTTTCTTTTCTTTCTAGAAGGCATTTTGCTCCACCTCCAGGGTTCAAGCAATTCTCCTGCCTCAACCTCCTGAGTAGCTGGGACTACAGGCTCCTGCCACCACGCCTGGCTAATTTTTTCTATTTTTAGTAGAGATGAGGTTTCGCTGTGTTAGCCAGGATGGTCTGGATCTCCTGACCTTATGATCCACCTGCCTCAGCCTCCCAAAATGCTGTTATTACAGGCATGAGCCACCGCGCCTGGCTGAGGACATAATTCCAGATTTGTTGCTTACAGGTCCTGGGAAGGGAGAGCAAAATGAGTTGGAAGGACAGTCCTCCATCCGTGGGTCAGGCAAGGCAGGGATGAGAGTCAGAGAAGGAAATAGGGTGTGGCTGGCAACTAGCTGTATATGTAAGGGAATAGGGTGTGGGTCACTTTAAATTTAGGAGCAGTAAAAACAAACTAACAAAGGAGCCAATGCCTGGATAGTCAGTTTAAAGGAAGGAGGAGGAAAGATGTCTCTAGAGTGTTTCTAGATTCTTATCTCTGGCCACAGGCTCTAGCTGATTGGGTATGGTGTTCTATTTTTTTTTTTTTTTTTTTTTTTTTTGATAAAGTGTCTTTTTTTGTCTCCCAAAATGGGGTGCAGTGGTGCAATCATAGCTCACTGCAGCGTCGACCTCCAGGGCTCAAGCAATCATTCCACCTCAGCCTTCTGAGTAGCTGGGAGTACAGGCATGTACCACTATATCCAGCTAATTTTAAAAATTTTAATTTTTGTTGAGACTGTTTCTGACTATATTGCCCAGGCTGGTCTTGAAATCCTGGGTTCAAGTTATTCTTCTGCCTCAGCCTCCCAAAATGCTAGGATTATAGGGGTGAGCCACTGTGCCTGGCCTCCATTTCTAATGTCTGGGCAGCAACTATTGCTGTGTTGTTTCTTTACATGGTCTTATTACCCATTTGATAGAAAGCTCAGATTGATTGTTCGTATTTCATTTTGGGTTTTTCCTCTTTGTTGATTTTTTTAAAATTAAATATGTAAAGGAATAAAGTACCAAACACAGTGGCTCATGCCTGTAATTCCAGCAATGTGGGAGGCCAAGGAGGGAGGATCACTTGAGCTCAGGAGTTCGAGAGCAGCCTGGGCAACATAGAGAGATCTCTTCTCTACAAACATTATTTTTAAAAATTAGCTGTATTTGGTGATGCATATATATGTCCCTGGTACTTGGGCAGGAGGATTGCTTGAGCCCCCAGGAGGTAAAGGCTGCAGTGAGCCATGAAACGCTACTACACTCCAGCCTGTGAGATGGAGTTAAACTGTGTTAATAAACAATAACAACAACAAAAATGAATGTGATCTCTGCTCATTGCAACTTCTGCCTCTTGAGCTGAAGCAATTCTCCTGCCTCAGCCTCTGGAATAGCTGGGATTATAGGGGTGCACCATAACACCTGGCTAATTTTTTAATTTTTAGTAGAGATGGGGTTTCGGCCGGGCACAGTGGCTCACGCCTGTAATCCCAGCATTTTGGGATGCTAAGGCAGGCGGATCACCTGAGGTCAGGAGTTCGAGACCGTCCTGGCCAACATGGTGAAACCCTGTCTAAAAAAATAAAAAAGAGACCAGTTTAAACCATTTGGCCACGGCTGGTCTCGAACTCCTGACCTCAGTTGATCCATCCACCTCGGCCTCCCAGTGTGTTTGGATAACAGGCGTGAGCCACCACACCTGGCCAAGAGAGAAGATTTTAAGTGTTCTCTTTATTTATTTATTTTGAGATGGAGTCTTGCTGTGTCTCCAGGCTGGAGTGCAGTGGCGCAAGCTTGGCTCACTGCAACCTCCGCCTCCTGGGTTCAAGCGATTCTTCCGCCTCAGCCTCCCGAGTAGCTGGGACCACAGGTGTGTGCCACCACGCCCGGCTAATTTTTTTTTTTTTTTTGGTATTTTTAGTAGAGATGGGGTTTCACCAAGTTGGCCAGGATGGTCTGGATCTCTTGACCTCATGATCCACCCACCTCAGCCTCCCAAAGTGCTGGGATTACAGGGATGAGCCACCATGCCCGGCTGATTTTAAGTGTTCTCAACACACAAAAAGGTAACTGTGGGCTGGGCATGGTGGCTCATGCCTGTAATCCCAGCACTTTGGGAGGCCGAGGTAGGCGGAATACAAAGTCAGGAGTTTGAGACCAGGCGGACCAATATGGTGAAACCCTGTCGCTACAAAAAAAAAAAAAAAGAAAAAAAATTAGCCGGGTGGTGTGGCATGCAGCTGTAGTCCCAGCTACTTGGTAAGCTAAGGCAGGAGAATTGCTGGAAACTGGGAGGCAGAGGTTGGGTGAGCCGAGATCATGCCACTGCACTCCAGCCTGGGTGACGGAGCCAGATTCTGTCTCAAAAAAAATTAACTGTGAAGTGATGGATGCATAAATTAGTATCATAGTGGTAATCATTTTACAGTGTTTACCTATACAAAACATCACATTATAAACTTAATTATATACAGTTTTTATTTGTCAATGATGCATCAATAAAGATTGTGGTGGGGATGGGGGGAAGTGGTAGTAGAAATACTGGATATGGACATGCATAAGAATGGATTTGGACCCTAATGTTATACCATATATAAAAATGTACTTACAGTGGATCAATGCTGGGCGCAGTGGCTCATGCCTGTAATCCCAGCACTTTAGAATGCTGAGGCGGGCAGATCTCAAGGTTAGGAGTTCAAGACCAGCCTGGCCAATATGATGAAACCCCGTCTCTACTGAAAATACAAAAATTAGCTGGATGTGGTGGCAAGCACCTGTAGCCCCAGCTACTTGAGAGGCTGAGGCAGGAGAATCGACTGAACCCGGGAAGCAGAGGCTTCAGTGAGCTGAGATCATGCCACTGTACTTCAGCCTGGGCAACAGAGCAAGACTCCATCTGAAAAAGAAAAAAAAAAAAGGATCAAGGCTGGGTGTGGTGGCTCAGCCTGTAATCCCAGCACTTTAGAAGGCAGAGGCATTCGGTCAGGAGTTCAAGACCAGCCTGGCCAACATAATGCCACCCCGTTTCTACTAAAAATACAAAAGATAGCCAGTCATGGTGACTTGTGCCTGTAATCCCAGCTACTCAGGATGCTGAGGCAGGAGAATGGCTTGAACCCTGGAGACAGAGGTTGCCATGAGCCGAGATGGTGCCACTGTACTCCAGCCTGGGCAACAGAGCAAGACTCTGAAAAAAAAAAAAAGGGCGGGGGGAGCTGGGCATGGTGGCTCACGCCTGTAATCCCAGCACTCTGGGAGGCCAAGGCGGGCGGATCACCTGAGGTCGGGAGTTCAAGACCAGCCTGACCAACATGGTGAAACCCCGTCTTAAAAAAAAAAAAAAGGATCAAAAGCTCTTTCCTTGCCTAATACAGCCATGGCTTGTGGTCCCAAGAAGCATCTGAAGGGGTTAGCAGCTCCAAACATTTAATATTGGATAAATTGACCAGTGTATTTGCTCCTCGTCCATCCACCAGTCCCCACAACTTGAGAGAGTGTCTCCCTCTCATCAGTTTCGTAAGGAACAGACTTAAGTATGTCTTGACAGGAGATGAAGTAAAGATTTTACATGCAGCAGTTCATTAAGATCGATGGCAAGGTCTGAACTGATATAACCTACCCTGCCAGATTCATGGATATCATCAACATTGACAGGACAGGAGAGAATTTCTGTCTGATCTGTGACACCAAGGTTCGCTTTGCTGTACATCATATTACACCTGAGGAGGCCAAGTACGAGTTGTGCAAACTGAGAAAAATCTTTGTGGGCACAAAAGTAATCCCTTATCTGGTGACTCATGATGACTGTACCATCTGCTACCCTGATCTCCTTATCAAAGTGAATGATCTCATTCAGATTGGAGACTGGCAAGATTACTGATTTCATCAAGTTTGACACTGGTGACCTGCGTATGGTGACTGGGAAGAATTGGTGTGATCACCAACAGAGGCACCCTCAATCTTCCGATGTGGTCCATGTGAAAGATGCCATGGCAACAGCTTTGCCGCTTGACTTTCTAACATTTTTGTTATTGGCAAGGGCAAAAGACCATGGATTTCTCTTCCCCGAGGAAAGGGTATCCACTTCACCGTTGCTGAAGAGAGAGACAAAAGACTGGTGGCCAAACAGAGCAGTGGGTGAAATGGTCCCTGGGTGACATGTTAAATCTTTTGTAGGTAATTAAAAATAATGTGGCATGATTTTTAAAAAATGGATCAAAAACCTAAGTGTAAGAGCTAGAACTAGAAAAAAAACTGATTAAACAGAATTACCATATGATCCAGACATTCCACCTTGGCATATATATCCAAGTGTTGAGAACAGGGATTCAAAGAGATATTTGTATTCCAGTGTTCATCCCACTAGTATTCATAACCGCCCACCCCTCCCAAACTGAAATTTTAACACACTTGATTGAAGCATAGGCTGAACAAGCCTATTTTTATCCATTTTGAGTGTGCCTGCTTTGTATTCTCTGAAACTATGTTCAATATCTGCTAGCCATCGACAAGATAACTCCAGGGGCTATGAAAACCCCATCTCCCCGCTGTCCTTCAGAGCTTTATTCATTTATTTTTTGATACAGGGTCTTGCTCTGTCACCCAGGCTGGAGTGCAATGGCACAATCTCGGCTCGGCTCACTGCAGCCTCTGCCTCCCAGGTTCAAGCAATTCTCCTGCCTCAGCCTCCGGAGTAGCTGAGATGATAGGCACCTGCCACCATGCCCGGCTAATTTTTGTATTTTTAGTAGAGACAAAGTTTCACCAGAATTTTCCTTAAGAGCTTTTTTTTTTTTTTGAGACAGAATCTTGCTTGTTGCCCAGGCTAGAATGCAGTGGCACGATCTTGGCTCACTGCAACCTCTGCCTCCCGGGTTCAAGCGATTCTTCTGCCCTCAGCCTCCTGAATAGCTGGGATTACAGGTGCACGCTGCCAAGCCCGACTAAGTTTTGTATTTTTAGTAGAGTCGGGGTTTTACCATGTTGGACAGGATGGTCTCAAACTCCTAACCTTGTGGTTAGCCCACCATGGCCTTCCAAAGTGCCAGGATTATTAACATGAGCCACTTAGCCTGGCCCTTCAGAGCTTTTTAACTGGAAGATGATGATGCCAGGTTGCTGAGCATCATCATTTAGTCATATAAGCCCCACTCTTTCATGCCCCTTCCCCTCTGGGAGTCTCTCCTCCTTTCCACCCTTTCTGAGCAGTGACCCTTCAGTAGAAGCCTGTGGATACTCTTGCTGTTTGCTACCTCCTGCCACTGCTAACCTGTCAAAGCACATCCCAATTAGAGCTTGTGTGCTACTGCTGCCTTGTGGTCACATCTTTTTCCTTACTCAGCCAAGAAATCACTTGAACACCCTACATATGGGTATGGTTTTATTTTTCACATTTAGATCCCTAGTCCATTTGGAGTTTATTCTTATATATGCTGTGAAGTATAGATTTAACTTCATCTTTTTTCAGATGGTTAACGAGCTGCCTTAGACCTTCAATTACAAATGGCATTTTTTGCCCCATCGATCTGAAATACTTTTTTTTTTTTCCTTTTTTCGAGACAGGGTCTTGCTCTTGTCGCCCAGGCTAGAGTGCAATGGCATGATCTCAGCTCACTGCAACCTCTGCCTTCCAGGTTCAAGAGATTCTCCTGCCTCAGTCTCCTGAGTAACTGGGATTACAGGCACCCACTACCATGCTTGGCTAATTTTTTTTTTGAATTTTTAGTAGAGACGGGGTTTCACTATGTTGGCCAGGCTGGTCTCAAACTCTTGACCTCAAGTGATCCTCCCACCTCGGCCTCAAGTGATCCTCCCATCTCGGCCTCCCAAAGAGCTAGGATTACAGGCATGAGCCACCACGCCCAACAAAATACCAGATTTATGAACCAAATTTCTGCACATTCTTGGGTCGATTTTTAGATATTTTATTAGTCTGTTTCTGTTTCATGTGCTAGTACCACATAATTTTAACTATATAGTCTTTATGGTATGTTTTATTTGCATGAGCCACCTTGCCTGGCCAGTATGTTTTTTTATTTCAAAATAATTCTTTGCCTTGTGTTTAAACTGTCAATAGTAAGGGCCGGGTGTGGTGGCTCACACCTGTAATCCAAACACTTTGGAGGCCAAGGTGGGCAGATCACCTAAGATAGGGAGTTCAAGACCAGCCTGACCAACATGGTGAAACCCCGTCTTTAAAAATAAATAAATAAATAAAAATAAAAAAATAAACTGTTAATAGTATGTTTTAATATCTGTTGCTCATCGTTGGTTTTGTTTTCTCTGTTTCTTTCAAGATGGAGTTTCCTTCCGTCGCCACGTTTGAGTGCAATAATCTTGGCTCACTGCAACCTCTGCCTCCCAGGTTCAAGCCATTCTTCTGCCTCAGTCTCTTGAGTAGCTGGGATTACAGGCATGTGCCACCATGCCCAGCTAATTTTTGTATTTTTAGTAGAGATGGGGTTTCACCGTGTTGGCCAGGATGGTGTCAATTTCCTGACCTCGTGATCCACCCGCCTCAGCCTCCCAAAGTAATCAGATTACAGACCTGAGCCACATTTTGTTTTCTTGGCTATAACAGATGTTTGTGCTTCCACATAAACTTTTAGTATCAATGTATGTAACTCCAGAAAAAACTTCTGGTATTTTTACTGGGATTATGTTACATTTCTGAATAAACTTGGGGAGAATGGTATCAGTGCTATTTTACAGTGAGGTCCTGGCCCATGTGGTAAGATCAGAAAAACAGCAAATAGAAATACCTATTTTTGGCTAGGTGCAGTGGCTCACGCCTGTAATCCCAGCACTTTGGGAGGCCGAGGTCGGCGGATCACTTGAGGTCGGGAGTTGGAGAACAGCCTGGCCAATATGGTAAAACCCCATCTCTACTAAAAATATAAAAATTAGCTAGATGTGGTTGTGTGCGCCTGTATTCCCAGCTACGTGGGAGGCTGAGGCAGAAGAATCGCTTAAACCCAGTAGCAGAGGTTGCAGTGGGCTGAGATGTCACCACTGCACTCCAGCCTGGGCAACAGAGTGAGACTCCATCTCTGAAAAAGAGAAAAATAAACACATATTTTTAAATTTTATTTTTTTCATAGACAGGGTCTTGCTGTATTGCCCAGGCTGGTCTCAAACTCCTGGCCTCAAATGATCCTCCACCTTGGGCTCCCAAAGTGCTGGGATTACAGGCATGAGCCACTGTGCCCGGCCAGAAATAGTATTTGATGAAGAAAAAAAAAAAAGATTTGTAGAAAATGTTATTATAGTGAAAATGTGGCCAGGCACGGTGGCTCATGCCTATAATCCCAGCACTTTCGAAGGCTGAGACGGGTGAATCACGAGGTCAGTAGTTCAAGACCAGCCTGGCCAACATGGTGAAACCCCGTCTCTATAAATATAAGGTCCAGCCCTATAGGGTTCTGTGAGCTCCTCCCTGTTGGTGCTGAGACAAGAAACTGTAGAAATAAAAGCCACAGAGATAGAGAAAAGAGAGTTTGGGCTCCAGGGTCCACCGCCAACCAAAGCGTGGAGTCCTGCAGTGGCCCCGAGTGCCTGGACACTCTTATTGAGTACAAAGCAGGGGGCAGGGAACATAGGGTGAGGTAATGGTGGTCGGTGATAGGGTCAGGTAAATCACGTGTCTTGAAGCTATGGGGCCCAAGACTTTCAAGTAGCCAAGGCGAGGAAGAAGCTAATGCATCAGTACTCTTCGCATATTTGTTAGAAATATCAAGGACACTAAGATTATGTTACTATTATTAAGTTTTATCTTTTAAGAAAAAGAGAAACCAGGTGCAGAAGCAGGGTGTGAGAGTAGACATGGAACCTGACCACTGAAGCACAGATCACCTAGAGACAGTTAAGCCTGTGGATGTCTGTGGGTTTCCCTGACAGCCGTCAGGCCTTCCTACAAGAGCTTGGAGAAGCAGAGTTTTCTCCTGACTTCCCCAGGAAGGAGATGTCTCGGTCACTTTGGACATCTCCTTCCCTAGCTGGCTAAACAGCAGGCACTTTCACAGCACTGACGCTGCCGCACAGCCCAGGCGCTCTCCAGCAGCCCTTACGCAGGCGTGACAGAGCGCTTAGAGCACCTTTCCTTAGGATCACTTTGTTTACAGTGTCACCTCAGTTGCATGCTTCATAACCCGACAGTCATTAGTAAAATTAAAGATTATATTGAGTTTATATCTTTATGATTTGAAGTAACTAGAAGATTATATATGGTTATATAAAGGAATAACTATGTGCCTACATTTCTAATTCTTTTCTAAATCAATATTTATATGGGAAAAGGCTGAGGCTTCAGATCCTTGCCACGGCCCTTGCGGGGTTTCCCCCCTACAATAAAAAATACAAAAAATTAGCTGGGCATAGTGGCTGGCACCTGCAATCCCAGCTACTAGTAAGGCCGAGGCAGGAGAATCGCTTGAACCTGGGAGATGGAGGTTGCTGTGAGCTGAGCTTGCGCCACTGCACTCCAGCCTGGTAGAGAGATGAGACTCCATTTCAAATAAAAAAAAAGAAAAAGAAAACACAATGGAATCAGCAAGTTCTGAAAAATAACGAACGAAGACATAAAGGCCTACTGAAAGCCTAAATGAATGGAAGAAATAGACCATGCCATTCACTGGCAAGTTTATCAATAAGGAATAATCATGGAAAGGCTCTAGGAACATAAGGAGAGGCATACAGAAAAGCTTTATACACACACAAGGTCAGGAGATCGAGACCAGCCTGATCAATGTGGTGAAACCCCTGTCTCTACTAAAAATGCAAAATTTAGCCAGGCGTGGTGGCACACGCCTGTAGTACCAGCTACTCAGGAGGCTGCAGCAGGACAATCGCTTCAAGCAGAGAGGCGGAGGTTGCAGTGAGCTGAGATCGCGCCACTGCACTCCAGCCGGGGCGACAAAGCGAGATTCCGTCTGAAAACAAAAAACAAAAAACAAGCCAGGCGTGGCGGCGCATGCCTGTAATCCCAGCTACTCGGGAGGGTAAGGAAGAAAAATGGCTTGAACCCGGGAGGTGGAGTTTGTGGTGAGCCGAGATCGCGCCACTGCCCTCCAGCCTGGGCAACAACAGCGAAACTCCGTCTCCAGAAGAAGGAGAAAAAAAAAAAAGGCGGGGGTGGGGTGGGGTGGGGCTTGCTATTTTGCTCTGGCTGGTGTCGAACTCTTGGACTCAAGCTATCCACCCGCTTTAGACTTACCAGAGTGCTGAAATTACAGGCGTGAGCCACTGCGCCCGCCGAGGGAAAGCTTTGGAGGAGCATTCCCTGGCGTGCGTCCCATCCTCCATCTCGGCCTTCAGCCCGCCCGGCCTGAACCGCGGGCTAAGCCGGGTCACCTCTAACCCGCCCCCGAGCACTGGCCGACCCCTCGCCCACAGTTCCGTCCAGAGGCCGGGTTCTAACTTCACCTTTTTCTCTAGACCTGTTTCCGCATCCCCCTCCCTGAGCCAAACACAAGCCCCGTCACACCCATCCCGGAGAAAAATACACCGTCTCTGTTCCACCGGGTCCTACGCGAATGAAGTTCCAGCCCAGGAGCCCCGCCCGGCACGAAGCTCTGAGCGGAAGTGACGCCAGCGCGCCGCCGCCATGTTTTTCGGCGCTGGCTCCGCATGGTCTGTGCCGTTTCGCCTTAATCGTGGTGGGGTACGTCTCTACCGCGGTGAGTTCCACCTGCTTGGGGGTCCGGGGGCTAGCAGGGGGCGACAAAGGAAGGATTGAGCGCGGTCGCCCAGGAGCCTCTCGGATCCGGCTCGTTTCACTCGTTTCTCCAGGGGCTGCGGGTCCTCCCAGTGCAGCCAGTTCCGAAAGGCCGCACGCTCGGTCGGTCCCCGTCAGGAGCCGGGTCGGGAAGTGTGTTTGTCCCGCCTCCGCAGGATGTTTTCTGGAATGCTTCCATCCGCTGTGCTCCCTTCTTCAAAAGCCTAGAAAGCAACCTTTGTGATTTTTTTTTTTTCCTTCCGAAAGGAAAAGGATTTTTGCTGTTCTAGTGAGGTTGGCTCCCGCCCCGCATGCTCCGGCCTCAGGAACCTGGCGATTCCGGCGTGTTCCTGGTGAGCACCGGCAGAAAACTGGTTTCAAGAGGGCTCTGACTTCCTTTTTTTCTTTTTGCCAAGAAATGTCTCATCTGAGAATCTGGCGTTGTCATGATGTCGTTTACTTATTTTTGACACATCACATTCGAATTGAAAAAACAGTTTAGGTTGTGCCTATTTATGTATGTAAATATGAACACGTGTAGACTGTAAGCCTTTAGTTTTTAATTTTAATTTTCTTGGACCTTATTTTTTTCCCCCAGTTTTTACCAGCTACAAGCCTTTCTACTAAAGAAAGGCAGGCTGGGCATGGTGGTTCACGCCTGTAATCCCAGCACTTCGGGAGGCCGAGGCAGGTGGGTCACCTTAGGTCAGGAGTTCGAGACCAGCCTGACCAACATGGTGAAACGCCGTCTCTACCAAAATACAAAAATTAGCTGGGCGTGGTGGCGCATGCCTGTGTACCAGATCCTGGGGAGGCTGAGGCAGGAGAATTGCTTGAACCCGGGAGGCGGAGGTTGCAGTGAGCCAAGATAGCGTCACTGCACTCCAGCCTGGCTTCTGGCAACAGAGCAAGACTCTGTCAAAAAAAAGAAAAAGAAAAAAATTAGCAGGGCGTGGTGGTGGGCCCCTGTAATCCCAGATGTTAGAGATAAAAAAATAAAATGCAAAGTTTTCTCAGCAAGGCAATTTACTTCTATAGAAGGGTGAATCTTGCTGATGGAGCAATGGCGTGAGCACACTGGATAAGGGAGGCGAAGGGGTTTTTGTTTCTCTTTTTTTTTTTTTGAGATGGAGGTTCGCTCCTGTTTCCCGAACTGGAGTGCAATGGCGGTCTCAGCTCACCACAGCCTCCGCCTCTCGGGTTCAAGCCGTTCTCCTGCTTTAGCCTCCCTAGTAGCTGGGAATACAGGTGCCTACCACCACGCCCAGCTAATTTTGTATTTTTAGTAGAGACGGGTTTCTCTTTGTTGGTCAGGCTGGTCCCAAACTCCCGTGATCCTCCTGTCTCTGCCTACCAAAATGCTGGGATTACAGGCGTGAGCCACCGCGTCCAGCCAGGGGTTTTTCTCTCTAATGCAGGATCCCAACTTCTGTGTCACTCCTCCATGAGTTGGGTTCCAACCGCAGAGTGTAAACTGACCGTATTGGCTGTTCGTGAATATTTTCCCCAAATAAGGGAAGGGGGATGTGTGAGTCACTGATGTACGGTTCTGAAGGGGAAGGAGAATGTGTGAGTCACAATGGTGGGACGTGGTTTCGAAGGGTGGAATAGGTGCAGAGTGGGCAGCCAAGGGAACAGATGTGAGTTACTGATTAGAGCTGTTGGGAAGGTCGTTTATAGTAACGAGAGGCAAGGAGGCGTGGAGAACAGGAAAGTTGAGTTTGAGAACAAAGAACAGCGACGTTAACTGGGTGAATTTTTTTTTTTTTTTTTTGAGAAGGAGTCTCGCAATGTCACCTGGGCTGGAATGCAGTGGCAAAATCACGGCTCACTACAACCTCCACGTTTTGGGTTCAAGTGATTCTCCTGTGTCAGCCTCCCGAGTAGCTGGGATTACAGGTGCCCAACACCACGCCCAGCTGATTTTTTGCATTTTTAGTAGAGATGGTGTTTCACCATGTTGGCCTGGCGGGTCTCGAACTCCTGACCTCGTGATTCACCCTCCTCAGCCTCCCAAAGTGCTGGGATTACAGGCATGAGCCACCGCAGCCCGCCTGGCTGAACTTTTGAAGAGAAATTCAGAGAACTAGATTGTATTTTACACCACTACTTTGGAGGCTGAGGCAGGAGAATCTTGAACCGGGGAGGCAAACGGTACAGTGAGCCCAGATCCCACCACTGCACTCCAGCCTGGGTGACAAGAGGGAAACTCTGTCTCAAAAAAAGAAAGAAAGGCAATAATACTCAGCTCTTCTCTTTATCTGAAGTTCCTAGGTCTGTACTTCCTCACAGAGCTTCAAAATGGACCTCCAGGAAGAAAGGATGGAGGCTTTATTACACTGATAGTAGAATTATTTTTTATTACCAGAATATTTTTCTAGTATCAGTGTAATAAAGTATTTATAGAATTTATTATTATTAACAGCATGTTTGGACTAAGTGTAGTTTTTAACTATTTTTTTTTTTTTTTGAAAAATTTGATTCTAAGGAAAACTTGAGCATCTAACACACCTGGTCTAGTAGATTTATTTATTGTTAGCATTGTGCTTTTCTTTCTACTCACATGAATATATCGTAAGGTGAACAATTTAAGTGTAAATTGAGAATAAATTGCAAACGTGATACTTGACCTTTAAATACTTGATAATGCGTCTCCTAAAAAAAAAAGGTATTGTCATACTAAAACCACAATACTAGTATTTCACTTAAATAAAAAATAATAATGTCATGAAATGTCTACTTTGTGTAATAAATAAAATTCTCTGCATTGCTCCAACGTATGCTCTGGGTGTTTTTGGATCTAAGATCCATTCAGGATTTTTACACTGCAATTTTTAGTGTCTTTTTACCTAGAACAGTTATTACTGTCTTATATTAACTTTTGAAGAGTCATACTCATTCTCTTGGGAAGTCCTACAATCAGATATTTCTGATTGGATTCTCATGGTGTGTGTAAATATTCCTTTATTTCATATGATTTCCTCCAAACTTGTAATTGGGTCCAGAGGAGGAGCTGACAACCTGTGTTTGGTAAGGGCTGACAGTATGTACTTTATGCTTTGGAGACCATAAAGGTCTCAAATTACTCAGTTCTGCCTTAATTACTTAATGTCCCATGATGAGTATAGATACATCTCTTCAAATACATTGATTTCCTTTCTTTTGGATATATACCCAGTGGGATTTTAGATCACATGGTAGTTCTATTTTTTAATTTTTTGAGAAACCTCCATACTGTTTGTTGTTTTGTTGTTGTTTTAAGACAGTGTTGTTGTGTCACCCAGGCCAGAATGCCAGAGCATAATCATGGCTTACTGCAGCCTTGACTTCCTGGGCTCAGGTGATCTTCCCATCTCAGCTTTCCGAGTAGCCAGGACTACATGCCTGCACTAATAACACCTGGCTAAGTTTTTTTTATTTTTTTTGAGACAGAGTCTCACTCTGCCACTCAGGCTGGAGTGCAGTGGCACGATCTTGGTTCACTGCAATTTCTGCCTCCCGGGCTCAGGCAATTCTCCTCCCTTAGCCTCTGGAGTAGCTGGGAATACAGGCACACGCCACCATGCCCAGCTAATTTTTGTATTTTCAGTAGAGAGGGAATGTCACCATGTTGGCCAGGCTGGTCTCCAACTCCTGACCTCAAGTAATCCACTTGCCTCGGCTTCCTAGATTACAAGCATGAGCCAATGCTCCTGATGGGGGGGTGGGGAGGGTGGGGAGGGTGGTGCGGGGTGTGTGTGTGTGTGTTTGTGTGTGTGTTTGTGTGTGTGTGTGTGTGTGTCCAGGCTGATCTTGAATTCCTGGGCTCAACTGATCCTCCCACCACAACCTCAGGTTGGGATTTGAGGGATTACAGGCGTAAGCCACCGCGCCTGAATATTGTTCTCTATAGTAGCTATACTAATTTACATTCCCACCAACTTCATACAAGGATTTTCTTTTCACCAGATCCTCATCAGCATTTGTGATTCCTTCTCATTTTTGTAAAAGCCACTCTAAATGAGGTGAGATGATATCTCATTGTGGTTATGTGTTATTTGTAGTTCTCTGATGATTAGTGATGTTGAACATTTTTTCCTATACCTGTTGGCCATTGCTGTCTTTTTTTTTTTGAGAAACATCTATTCTGACCTTTTGCCGATTTTTTGATTGGATTTTTGTTTTTGCTATCAAGTGGTTTGAGGTCCTTATATATTCTGATTATTAATCCTTTGTCAGGTGGATAGTTTGTAAATATTTACCCCCATACTGTAGATTGTCTCTTCACTTTGTTGATTGTTTCTTTTGCTGTGGAGAAGCTTTTTAGCTTGATGTAATCTCATGTGTTTTTTTTTTTTTTTTTTTTTTTGCTCTTGTTGCCTGTGCTGCTGAGGTCTTAACCGAAAAATCTACTCAGACCAATGTCCTAGATTGTTTCCGCAGTGTCTTCCTCTAGTAGTTTTATAGTTTCAGGTGCTAGATGTGAGTCTTTAATCTGTTTTAACTTTTTTTATGCTGATATGACATCTAGTTTCATTCTGCATATGGTTATTCAGCTTTCCCAGTGCTATTTATTGAAAAAAACTGGTCTTAGAGCCAGGTGTGGTGGCCCACACCCGTAATCTCAGCACTTTGCGAGGCTGAGGCCGGCGAGTCACAAGGTCAGGAGTTCGAGACCAGTCTGGCTAATATGGTGAAACCCCGTCTCTACTAAGATACAAAAAAATTAGCCGGGCATGGTGGCACATGCCTGTAAACCCAAGTACTCGGGAGGCTGAGGCAGGTGAAGTGCTTGAACCTGGGAGGTGGAGGTTAGATTGAGTCGAGATTGTGCCACTGTATTCCAGCCTGGGTAACAGAGCAAGACTCTATCTCAAAAAAAAGAAAAGACTGTTCTTTTCCCATTGTATGCTTTTGGTGCCTTTGTTGAAAATAAGCTGTCTGTAAATGTATAGATTTATATTTAGGTTCTCTGTTCTCTTCCGTTGATCTATGTGTTTATGTCAGTACCATGCTGATTTGGTTATGATAGGTTTGTAGTATATTTTAAAGTCAGGCAGTGTGATGCTTCCAGCTTTTTCCTTTTTGGTCAATATTTCTTTGGCTGTTTGAGGTCTCTTGGGGTTGCATATGCATTTTAGGATTTTTTTCTCTATTTTTGTGATGAATGTCATTGATATTTTGATAAGGTTGCTCTTAATTGTAAATTGCTTTGGGTAGTATTGTCATTTTAACAATATTCTCCTAATCCATGAGCGTGGAATGTCTTCCCGTTTTTTTTCTGTATCCTCTACAGTTTGTTTCATCAGTGTTTTATAGTTTTCCTTGTATAGCTATTTCACAATATTGATTAATTTTTATCATTTTCAAAGGTGAGGTCTCACTTTGTTGCCCAGACTGGAATACAGTGGTACAATTGTAACTCATGCAGCAGCCTTGAACTCCTGGGCTCAAAGGACCCTCCTGCCTCAGCCTATTGAGTAGCTGGGACTACAGCTGTGTGCCATCATGTCTGGCTCATTTTCTTTTTTTCTTCTTCTTTTTTTTTTTTTTAAATAGAGACAGGGCCTTGCCATGTTCCCCAGGCTGATCTTGAACTGCTGGGCTCAAGCAATCCTCCCACCTCAGCCTCCCGAAGTTCTGGGATTACAGCTGTGAGTCATGATGCCTGGTGCTGGCATTTTATAGTCTTTGCAGCTATTGTGAATGGGATTACGTCCTTGATTTCTTTGTCAGATTGTTCACCATTGGTGTGTATATAAATGCTACTGATTTTTTCTATGTTGATTTTGTGTCCCTCACCTTTACTGATTTGTTCATCAGTTCTAACAGATTTTTAGTGGAATCTTTAGGTTTTTCTAAATGGCAGATTATGTCAGCTGAGAAGAGTGGCTCAGGCCTGTAATCCCAGCACTTTAGGAGACCAAGGCAAGAGGATCACTTGAGATCAGGAGTTCATGGCCAGCCTGGGCAACATAGTGAGGACCTTCCCCCACCCTCAACCTCTAAAAAAATTAGCATTGTCACATGCGCCTGTGGTTCTGGCTCCTTGGGAGGCTGAGTCAGGAGTATCACTTGAGCTCAGGAGTTCAAGACCAGCCTGGGCAACATGGCAAGGCCCCATCTTGCAGTGAGCTATGATCACAATTGCACTCCTGCCTGGGCAACAGAGGGAGTCCCTGTTTCTAAGGAGAAAAAGGTTATGTCATTGGCCAACAAGGCTAATTTCACTTCTTTTTTAGTTGGGATGCCCTTTATTTGTTTCTCTTGCCTAATTGCTCTAGCCAGAACTTCTAGTATTGGGTTGAATAAAAGTGTTAAAAGTGGACATCCTTGTTCTGTTCAAGATCTCAGAGGAAAGACTTTCAATTTTTCCCTATTCAGTATGATGTTGGATGTGGGTTTGTCATATATGGCCTTTATTATTTTGCGGTATATTCCTTCTATACACAGTTTATTGAAGACTTTTGTCAAAAAGGGATATTGAATTTTATTGAATGCTTTTCAGCGTCTATGGACATCTCATATAGTTTTTGTTCTTGGTTCTGTTAATTCAGTATGTCACATGTATTGATTTGCATATGTTGAACCATCTTTGTATTTCTAGGATGAATTTCACTTGATTGTGGCGAGTGATTTTCTTAATGTGTTGAATTTGCTTTGCTGGTATTTTGGTGAGAATTTTTGCAGGTATGTTCATCAGTGATACTGGCCAGTAGTTTTGTTGTTGTTATGCTCTTGTCTGGTTTTCTTTTCTTTTTTGTATTTTTAAAATATTTTTATTTTTATTTATTTTTATTTTTATTTTATTTTATTTTATTTTTTAAATAAAAATGGGGTTTCACCATGTTGGTCAGGCTGGTCTTGAACTCCTGACCTCAGGTGATCTGCCCGCCTAGGCCTCCAAAGTGCTTGGATTACAAGCGTGAGCCACCACGCCCGGCCTCTTGTCTGGTTTTCATATGAGAATAATGCTCACCCTGTAGATTAAGTTTGGAAATATTCTCTCCTCTTCAGTTTTTTTTTGAGGAGTTCGAGTAGTATTGGTATTAGTTTTTTCGGTTTTTTGTAAATTTAGCAGTGAAGTAATCAGGTCCTGGGCTTTTCTTTGATGGGAAACATTTCGTTGTGGCTTCAGTCTTGTTATTGGTGTGTTGAGGTTTCCTATTTCTTCATGGTTCAATCTTGGTAGGTTGTATAGCCCAAGAATTTGTCCATCTCTTCTAGACTTTTCAATTTGTAGGCATATAGTTTTCCTTAATAGTTTCTAATGATTCATTGTATTTCTGTGGTTTCTGTCATGTTTTCTTTTTCGTTTTTTTATTTGGGTCATTTTTTTCCCCCTTAGTCTAGCAGAAGGTTGACTTCTTTTATCTTCTCAAGTAATAAACTTTATGTTTTATTGATCTTCTGTATTGTCGAGTTTTTTTGTTTGTTTTAGTGATGAAGTCTCACTCTTGTCTCCCAGGCTGGAGTGCAGTGGTGCGATCTCAGCTCACTGCAACCTCCTTCTCCGGGGTTCAAGCGATTCTCTTGCCTTAGTCTCCCAAGTAGCTGGGATTACAGGCGCCTGCCACCACGCCTGGCAAATTTTTGTATTTTTAGTAGTGGCAGGGTTTTACCATGTTGGCCAGGCTTGTCTTGAACTTCTGACCTCAGGTGATTTGCCCGCCTCAGCCTCCCAAAGTGCTGGGATTACAGGTGTGAGCCACCATACCTGGCCATAATTTTTTTTTTTTTTTTTTTTTTAAACATAGGGTTTCCCTATGTTGCCAGGCTGGTCTCAAAATTCTGAGTGCAAGCAATCCTTCTGCCTTGGCCTCCCAAAATGTTGGGATTATAGGCATGAGCCACCACGTTCAGCCTATGAATCAAGGTTCCTTTTGTTACTAATTCCTAGTTTTATTCCCTTTTTATCAGAAAAGATACTTAATATGATTTCTACATTTTTGAATTTATTGGGACTTGTTTTGTGGCCTAAGAAATATATGGTCTATTCTGGAGAATATATGCTGAGGAAAGGAATATATGCTGTAGCAGTTGGATGAAATGTTCTGTGTCAGTTAGGACTTTTTGGTTTAGTGTATGGCTTAACTTCTGTGTTTCTTTGTTTTCTATCTGGATGATCTGTCCATTACTGAGAGTGGGGTGTTAAAATCCCCTACTGTTACTGTATTGCAGTCTGTATCTCCCTTTAGATTTGTTAATGTTTGCTTTATATACTTGGGTGCTCCAGTGTTGGATGCATAAATATTGACAGTTGTTACATCCTCTTGCTGAATTGACCCCTTTATCATTATGTAGTAACCTTTTTTTTTAATCTCTTTTTACAGTCTTTGACTTGCAGTCTATTTTATCTCATTAGTATACCTACTGCTCTTTTTTGGTTTCCACTTGTGTGGAATATTTTTTCTCATTTCTTTACTTTCAGTTTATTTGTGGGTTTCCTGTAGGTATATAGTTGGGTGTTGTTTCTTTTTCCATTCAGTCATTCTGTGTTTTTTAATTGGAGAATTGAGTAAATTTACACTCAGTGTTACTATTAATAAGTAAGGAGGTACTAGTGCCATTTTGTTGCTTGTTTTCTGATTTCATTTCTAACTCCTGTCTTTCTTTGTTGTTAAGTGACAAAGTAGTATGGGGTGGGGGTTGGGGGCAGGGTGGCAGTGTTTTTTGTTTTCTTTGAGACAGGTCTCAGGCTGGAGTGTAGTGGCATGATTACAGCCTACTGCAACCTTGGATTCCTGGGTATAAGTGATCCTCCCACCTCAATCTCCCAAGTAACTGGGATAACAGGCATGTGCCACCATGCCCACTTAATTTTTTAAAATTGTTTATATAGATGACGTTTCCCTATGTTGTCCTAGCTAGTCTTGAATTCCTGGCCTCAAGTCATCCTCCTCACTTGGCCTCCTGAGGTATTTGGGAGTATAGGCAGCCCTCTGGTAGTATGTTTTACTTTGTTGCATTTTACTTTTGTCACCTCTATTATGTTTTGGTATTGAGGCTTACAAAAAACATCTTTTTTTTTTTTTCTTTTAAAAATAGAGACAGGGGTTTCACCATGTTGGCCAGGATGTCTTGATCTCCTGACCTCGTGATCCTCCTGCCTCAGCCTCCCAAAGTGCTGGGATTACAGGCGTGAGCCACCGTGCCCGGTGAAAACATCTTATAAATATAACAAGTTATGTTAAAGAGATGATAGCTTAGTCACACAAAAAGAGTAGAAATAAACAGAAAACTAAAAAAAAAACATACCACAAAATTCTACACTAACTCCATGCTCCCACAGTTTTACTTTTTGTTGTCTTCATTTACATATTTTTATGTTGCTTTATACCAGGTTGCCTTACCTATTCATGTTTTTGATGGGTTTTTCTTTTAAGCTTTATACTAGAATTATGAGTTGGTTAAACACCACAATTACAGTATGGGAATATTCTGAGGTTCCTTTGTGCTTAAATGCATCAGTGGGTTTTTTTCTTTCAAATGTTTGTTTTTGCGCATTGATATTTTTTACTTTCAGATTGAAAAACAAGTCTAATGGTCATGAATTATTTCAGCTTTTGTCTGGGAAACATTTTTATTATTATTTTTTTCATATTTGAAGGATAGTTTTTCTGAATACAGTATTCTTAGATGTCAGTTTTTTCTTCCAGCACTTTCAAAATTTCATCCCATAGTCAGGCAAGGTGGCCTATGCCTGTAATTCCAGCACTTTGTGAGGTTGAGGTGGGTGGATTGCTTGAGCTCAAGAGTTTGAGACCAGCCTGGGCAACATGGTGAAACCCCATCTCTACAAAAAAAAAAATAGAAAGATTAGCCAGGCATGGTGGTGCATGTTTGTAGTACTAGTTACTTGGGTGGCTGATGTGGGAGGATGGCTTGAGCCTGGGAAATCAAGGCTGCATTGAGTCATGATTATGCCACTGTACTCCAGCCTGGGCAATGGAGTGAGACCCTGTCTCACAAAAAAAGAAAGAAAATGTCATCCTACCCCTTTCTGGCCTTGTGGTTTCTGTTGAGAAATCCTGTTGTCAGACCTGTTGGGGTCCTTTATATGTTATTTGCTTCTCTTCTCTTACTGTTTTTAAGGTCCTGTCTTTGTCCTTGGCCTTTGAGAATCTGATTATTGTATGCTTTATGGTAGTTTTATTTGGGTTGAATCTGTTTGGTGTCCTCCTACCTTTGTGTACCTGGATATTTATATTTTTCTCAATCTTTGGAAAAATTTTTGTTACATCTTGAATAAGCTTTCAAAGCTTACCCCTTGCACTTGCTCTATTCCCTCTTGAACACTAGTGATTCTTAGGTTTTGTCTTTTGAGGTAGTTTTCTGTATCTTGCAGACAATCTTAGTTCCTTTTCATTCTTCTCTGGGTATATCTTCAAATGGCCTTTCTTCAGGCTCACCGATTCTTTCCTCTGATTCGTTTTGCTGTTGAGAGCCTCTATTATGAACTTTTGAGTTCAGTATATGTATTTCTCAGCTGTAAGATTTCTCTTTTTTTGTTAATGTCTTCTAAATTTTTTTCTGATACATTTCTGAATTGCTCTTCTGTGTTATCTTGGAGATCACTGAATTTCCTTAAAACTGTTATTTTGAATTCTTAGACAGCTGACATACTGTCATTTCATTAGGTTCAGTCACTGGTACTGTTTGTTTTTGTTTGTTTTGGGAGATCATGGTTCCCCTTTTCTTTTCCTTTTTTTTCTTTTAGAGACAGGGTTTTACTGTATCAGTCAGGCTGGTCTCGAACTCCTGACCTCAGTAGATCCATCTGCCTCAGCCTCCCACAGTGCGGGGATTATAAGCATGAGCCACTGCACCCAGCCTTTTTTTTTTTTTTTTAGACGGAGTCTTGCTCTGTAGCCCAGGCTGGAGTGCAGTGGCGTTATCTCGGCTCACTGCAACCTTCACCTCTCCAGTTCCAGTATAAGCAATTTTCCTGCCTCAGCCTCCCAAGCAGCTGGGATTATAGGCACATGCCACCATGCCCAGCTAATTTTTGTATTTTTAGTAGAGACAAGGTTTCACCATATTGGCCAGGCTGGTCTTCAACTCCTGACCTCGTGGTATGCCCCCCTTGGCCCCTCAGAGTGCTGGGATTACAGGCGTGAGCCACCGTACCCAGCCTTTTTTTTTTTTGAGATAGAGTTTCGCTCTTGTTGCCCAGGCTGGAGTGCAGTGGCACAATCTCAGCTCCCTGGAACCACTGCCTCCCAGGTTCAAGCGATTCTCCTGCCTCAGCCTCCTGAGTAGCTGGGATACAGTTGCCTGCTAACACATGCAGTTAATTTTTCTGTATTTTTAGTAGAGACAGGGTTTCACCATGTTGGCCAGACCGGTCTCAAACTTTCGACCTCAGCTGATCCGCCTGCCTGGGCCTCCCAAAGTTCTTTGATTATAGGTGTGAGCCACTGTGCCCAGCATAGTTCCTTATTTGCTGTTTCTTGTGGACATACATCTGTGTCTGTGCATTGAAAGATTCGTTATTTATTACAGTGTTTATCTTGCTTATGGTTTTTATTAGGTATGTTTTCTTAGGGTTTTTTTTTTTTTTTGAGTCAGTGTTTCACTCTTGTTGCCCAGGCTGGAGTGCAACGATCTCAGCTCACTGCAACCTCCACCTCCTGGGTTCAAGTGATTCTCCTGCCTCAGCCTCCCGAGTAGCTGGGATTACATGCATGCATCACCATGTTTGGCTAATTTAGAGAGACAAGGCTTCTCTGTGTTGGTCAGGCTGGTCTCAGACTCCTGATCTCTGGTGATCTGCCGCCTTGGCCTCCCCAAATGCTGGAATTACAGGCATGACCACTGCGCCCAGCCTCTTAGATTCTTTTTAATTTACCTGATGATTTTTTTTTTTTAAGACTAGGTTTTTCTCTGTTACCCAGGCTGGAGTGCAGTGGTGTGATCATGGCTTACTGCAGCCTCTGCCTCCCAAACTGAAGCAGTCCTCCCACCTCAGCCTCCTGAGTAGGTGAAGTGCAAGCCACACCTGGTTACTTTTTATACTTGTTAGCAGAGACAGGTTTTCATCATGTTGCCCAGGCTGGTCTTGAATACCTGAGCTCAAGTTATCCGCCTGTCTCAGCCTCCCAAAGTGATTTTCTTTCTTTAAAACTTCCCTAGGTCACTATCTCATTTTCAGCACTTGATGGAATCTTAAACCCACGGTTTTGCCTCTGATCTAGCAAACTATCAAGAATACTGCCCCTCAGCGGGGCGTGATGGCTCACGCCTGTAATCCCAGCACTTTGGGAGCCTGAGGTGGGTGGATCATGAGGTCAAAAGATTGAGACCATTCTGGATAACACAGTGAAACTCCGTCTCTACTAAGAAAAGTACAGAAAATTAGCTCGGCTTGGTGGCATGGGCCTGTAGTCCCAGGTACTTGGGAGGTGGAAGTTGCAGTGAGTCGAGATCATGCCATTACACTAAAGTCCAGTGGACAAATTTTGGTAGCTTTCACGTCTGTCACCTGCAGAGAGAAAGCTCATGCATAGTGTTCTGTGACTGATGTTTTATGGTTGTTGTTTGATGATTGATATGAACAAGACCAAACATAACCCTGTACACAGAGAAATGGAGATTGCCTCTCTCCACCTAGGTTCATAAGCTTCCCTGGGGCGAACTTAGCATGAAGGAAGAGAGAGCATTGAGGCGCATCTCACCATCAGCTTCAGAGGATGGCAGCCATTGATTTGTCCTGTGGTAAGTCCTTGTTGATGCTCTTTTTCAGAGATTCTGCTTTAGGTCACCCTCCACATCATAAGAGTGCAGTGAGCTGGGCCTGAACAGTCGCTACTGGTTCTTTTTTTTTTTTTTTGAGACAAAGTTTCACACTTGTTGCCCAGGCTAGAGTGCAATGGCGCCGTCTGAGGTCACCATCACCTCTGCCTTCTGGGTTCAAACAATTCTCCTGCCTCAGCCTCCCGAGTAGCTGGGATTACAGGCCTGTGCCACTTTCACTACACCTGGCTGATTGTGTATTTTTAGTAAAGATGTGGTTTCTCCATGTTGGTCAGTCTCTCTCAAACTCCTGACCTCAGGTGATCTGCCTGCCTCAGCTTCCCAAAGTGCTGGGATTACAGATGTGAGCCATCACACCTGGCCTCCTCTGGTTCTTACAGGAGTAACTGAAGCGAGAAACACAATGTTGTTATTTTGAGACAGAAGCTTGCTCTGTCAGCCAGGCTGAGTGCAGTGGTGCAATACCTCTGCCTCCCAAGTTCAAGTGATTCTCTTGCCTTAGCCTCCCAAGTAGATGGAACCACCAGCACGTGCCTCCAAGCCTAGCTTGTTTGCTTTATTTATTTAGAGACGGAGTCTCACTCTGTCACCCAGGCTGGAGGGTAGTGGCATGATGTTGGCTCATTGCAACCTCCGCTTCCCTGGTTCAAGCAATTCTTTGCCTCAGCTTCCAGTAATTATTGTTTTATTTTATTTTTTTAAGTAGAGACGGTGTTTCGCCATGTTGGCCAGGCTGGTCTGGAATTCCTGACCTCAAGTGATTTGCCTGTCTTGGCCTCCCAAAGTGTTGGGATTACAAGCATGAGCCATCGTCCCCAGCCAGAATGCTGTTTTAGAATTCAGCCCTGGTTTCTGTGCTTTAGGAAATGCTACATAAACTTCATGAAGTTTACTAGTATGGGCAGATAGTCACATTTTTCAGGGTGTAAGTTTCCTTGTAAAATGAAACTATTACCGTTTACCTAACAGGCAGCTCAGCCCACATCTGCTTTTCTGAGTCTAGGTGACACAGGACTGCTATGGCATTTCGTGGGAGTGTTGTCTTGTCTGCAGTTTTCTCGAGTGTGCAGGAGTATATGGGAATTTCCAGCTGGGATGGAATGACTTCCAGGCATGTGAATGTGGGAAGTACAGGTAGCTCTGGCTTCTCATGCCTTCTTACTTTTCCACTAGGGTTTTTTTCCAGAAAACCAATCTGCCCTTTTGAAGAAAAGACAAAGGTAGAAAGGACGGTCGTGGACTACCTGGCAAATGGTTATCAGGTAAAGTGAAAATGTACTCTTGTACAAAATGTCATACTTACATCCAGTAGGTGGACACATTTCC
>CAUYQU010051572.1:0-157770 GCA_963574635.1 Cheracebus regulus | reverse complement strand
CAGATAGTTGGTTGGTGAGTTTTTATCCATTCCACAGTACTGTATCTTTTAAGTGGAGCATTTAGGCCATTTACATTCAATGTTAGTATTGAAATGTGAGGTACCATTGAATTCATTGTGCTCTTTGTTGCCTGTGTACTTCGGTATTTTTTTGTTTTTTTGCTTTTGCTTTTTAGCTTGTATTTTTGTTTTATAGTGCCTATGTGCTTTATGCTTTAAAGAGGTTTTGTTTTTATGTATTTCCAGGACTTGTTTCAAGATTTAGAGCTCCTTTTAGCAGTTCTTATGGTGGTGGCTTGGTAATGGCGAATTCACTCAGCATTTGTTTGTCTGAAAATGATTATATCTTTCCCTCATATATGATGCTTAGTTTTGCTGTATACAAAATTCTTGGCAGATAATTGTTTTGTTTGAGGAGGCTGAAGATAGGGCCCCCATCCCTTCTAGCTTGTAGGGATCTGCTGAGAAATATGCTGTTAATCTGATAGGTTTTCCTTTATAGGTTACCTGGTGCTTCTGTTTCACAGCACTCAAGATTCTTTCCTTTGTCTTAACTTTGGATAACTTGATGACAATGTGCCTGAGTGAAGATAGTTTTGCAATGAATTTCCAAGGTGTTCTTTGTGCTTCTTGTATTTGTGTGTCTAGGACTGCAGCTATGCTGAATAAATTTTCCTCAATTATTCCACCAAATATGTTTTCCAAGCTTTTAGAATTCCCTTCTTCCTCAGGAACACCGATTATTCTTAGGTTTGTTCATTTAACATAACCCCAGACTTCTTTGATGCATTGCTCTATTTTCCTATTCTTTTCTCTTTGTCTTTGTTGGATTAGGTTAATTTGAAGATCTTGTCTTTGAGCTCTGAATTTCTTTCGTCTATTTGTTCAATTCTATTGCTGAGACTTTCCAGAGCATTTCACATTTCTAAAAGTATGTCCAAAGTTTCCTGAATTTTTGGTTATTTTTTCTTTAAGCTATCTATTTCATTGAATATTTCACCCTTCACTTCTTGTATCATTTTTTGGATTTCTTTGCATTGGACTTCAGCTTTCTCTGGTTTCTCCCTGATTAGCTTAATAACTAACCTCCTGAATTCTTTTTCAGGTAAATCAGGAATTTTTTCTCAGTTTGGATTCATTGCTGGTGAACTAGTGTGATTTTTTGGGGGATGTTGAAGAGTCTTGTTCTGTCATATTACCAGAGTTGGTTTTCTGCTTCCTTTTCATTTGGGTAGGCTCTGTCAGAGGAAATGTCTCAGGCTGAAGGCTGTTGTTCAGATTCTTTTGTCCCACATGGTGTTCCCTTGGTGTAGTACTCTCCCCCTTTTCCTATGGATGTGGCTTCCTGTGAGGTGAACTGCAGTGATTGTTGTCTCTCTTCTGGGTCCAGACACTCAGCAAATCTACTGGCTCTGGGCTGGTACTGGGGGCTGTCTGCACAGAGTCCTGTGATGTGAACCATTTATGGGTCTCTCAGGCGTAGATACCAGCAACTGTTCTGGTGGAGGTGATGGGGGATGTAATGGACTTTATGAGGGTTCTTAGCTTTGGTGGTTTAACGCTTTATTTTTGTGCTGGTTGGCCTCCTGCCAGGAGGTGGTGCTATCCAGAAAGCATCAGCTGTAGTAGTGTGGAGAGGGACCACTGGTGGGCAGGGCCCTAGAATTCCCAAGGTTATGTGTCCTCTGTCTTCTGCTACCAGGGTGGATAGGGAAGGATCATCACATGGGGGTGGGGCTCAATGTGTGTGAGTTCAGACTCTCCTTGGGCGAGTCTTTCTGCAGTTGCTGTTGGGGATGGGGTTGAGACTCCCAGGTCACTGGTGTACCTAGGATTTTGGCTGCCTCTGCTGAGTGATGCCAAGTTATCAGGGAATTGGGGGAAAGTCAGCAGTCACAGGCCTCACCCAGCTCCCACACAAACCAAAGGGCCGGTCTCACTCCCACTGTGCCCTGCCGACAGCCCTGAGTCTGTTTCCAGGCAGAGGGCAAGAGGGGCTTGAAAACTTGTCCAAGGCAATCCACGTTCCAGCTGTGAATGAAAAGGGCTTTAGTTCTTACCCCGAGTTCTGGCCAGGAGGCTTCTTGCCCCATTCAAATTGTTACAAAGTTTGGCTATAAAGTTCCTCTCCCTGCGGAGTTTCACCCCCTAGCTCCTCTGGCCACCCTCTCGATGGATCCCTGTGGTGCCAGGCAGGAATGGGCTGCTGGGGGACCCAGTGAGCTCCCAGGACTTTCCGCTGCTTCCTCTACCCCTGTATTTCACTTGGCTCTCTAACTTGACTCAGCTCCAGGTAAAGTTGGAAATTGCAAACATACCTTCAGCTTCTCCAGTGGGGGTGTGTGTTTGGGAAAGCAGGATCTCCCTTTCCCACTTCTGCAGTTGGGGCACTCACAGTATTTGGGGTGTCTCCCAGGTCCTGCAGGAGTGGTCTGCTTCCTTCAGAAGGTCTGTGGGATCTCTTGGAATTGCTGGTTTGTTCTTGCAGTCGACCTGGAGCTAAAATTCACAATACGAGCCTCCAGATGCCGCTCTTGCTGGAGTTGCAATCTAGTCTTGCCTCCTGTCCACCATGATCCCCTCAAACTTGAATCTGAGATCTTAAAGGAGAAACAATGGCCAACTAGGCAGTTTAATCCAAGGTTCTTTCCAGTTCTTAGGTTCTGTGAGAACTACTTGATCCTGAAACTATTAAAGAGAAATTAACATTTTACCTTAAGAATTAGGAATGACTGGACTAGGTTAGCAATGAGAAAATTCATTCCTTCTTCATTCGTTGGGTCCAGTTGCTCTTTCCTGTGTCCCAGTGTGTGAGCATGTGAATTTGGAAGGATCCCAGTATTGCTGGGAGAGTCCTGGGGTGATTACCTGGGGTAGAACACTTCACCATATCATTCTGGGTGAGAGAGTCATTTACTTCTGTTTTCTGTCAGATCATAGCTAGAATCCCAGATAGTCAAATGGACAGTGGAAGCCAAAGTCTTTTCTACTCAGTGGCTTTCTGGTGACAGCCCCCAAAACCTTTTCAGGCTGTTTTAAGTGAGTGCCAAAAGCACTGCTGCATTACAGCATGACCCCCCGGCTAAGTGAGCGTATTGGCCACAGCTTGTACATCAGAGTCTAAAACAAGAATTGAAATACTCCTTCTATCCTCTCCATGTGCTTTTTAGGGGCATGAGAGGCTCATTGCCTCCGTCCCTTTGGACTGCTATAATAAAGTACAATAGACTGGATGGCTTATAAACAACGGAATTTTATTTCTCAAAGTTCTGGGTCTATAAGTTTGAGATGAGGGTGACCGCATGACTGCGTTCTGGTGAGAGCCTTCTTTTGGGCTGCAGACAGCTGGCTTCTCATTTGATCCTCGTATGGTGGAAGGAGAGTGAGAGAGCTCTAATGTCTCTCCTTGTAAGGGCACTAATCCTGTTCATGAGGGCTTGACCTTCATGACCTAAGTATCCCCCAAAGGCGCCACCTCTTAACACCATCACATTGGGGGTTAGAATGTTATCATATGAATTCTGGGGGACACAGACATTCAGACCATAACATACACATTTTCTGAGGCCCTACTGTGTGCTGGGGGCTCCCATGGGCTTTATCTTATTCTATCCTGCAAATCCATTTGTTTTTTCAGATGAGGAAATATGTTCCTAGATATCTAGTCAGTCAAGGTCTCATAGTGAGTTTGTGGCAAAGCTAGGTTTCAGATCCTGATCTATAAAGCCCATCTTTCTGCTACCATCCCATGCATGCATTGTCTATTCTGATCTTTGGACTATTAGAAAAGCTGATACCAAAGCATCCTTCAGTCTTCCTCATTCCACTATGCTCCCAGTTACATGGGTCAAAGCCTTTGAGAACATCCTTAATTTCTCTTTTTTCCTCATATCACGTGTTCAATCCATCATCAATAGATATAATAACAATAGCCATTTATTTATACATAAATATCATTTCCATAAATGGTATTTATATATTGGTTATTATGTGCCCAAGTACTGTGTTAAGTGCTTTGCCTTTATTATCTCATTTAATGCTCACAAACCCCTATGAGATAGGTACTAAGCCCCATTTTTCAGATGAAAACATTAAGGTTCAGAGAAGTTTAATAACTTGCTCAAGCTCATATGGCTAGCATGAGGTAGATGAAGTTTGTACCCAGGGCCTACGCTCCTAAATCATTACATTTTAAGTATGTCTAATTGACCCTACCTCCAAAATCTGCCTTGAATTTGTTTTATCCAACTCAATAACTACTATATAGTTCAAACTACCTTTACTTTATGCCTGGTCTTGAGCAAGAGCCTTGTTAATAGGCTCTTTGCTTCCATTCTACATTTCCCCTACAATTCTTTCTTCACAAAGAAGTTGGAGATGATTTTTGAAATATAAACCAGATCCTGCCACTCCCCAGCAAGAGCCTGCCAAAGGCATCACCATGACCTGTAAGGTTCCGGGCCTGCCTTCCTGTCTGCTCTCACTCCATGCTGTCTCACAGCATTCACTGTCCTCCAATTCTGGCTTCCTTGGATTTCTTGGATGCACCAATTTCTGCCACAGGGCCTTTGCATAAGCCAGTATGCTTTTGCATCAAAGTTTTAGGTAGCTCAGTCTCTGCCTTTTTCTAGATCTTGGTTCATATCTCAACTCCATAAAAAACGCTGTCCCTGCACACCCTGCCTGTGGTAGGCAATATTCTAAGATGGCCTTTATGATTCCTGCCTATTGGTATAATGTCTTAATGCAGGTGGAAACTATGATTCAAGGGGATATAACCCCTGTTATGAGGTTACTATTTACTTGACTTTGAGTTAGTGAAAAGAAAGATTAACCTGAGTGGGCCTGACCAAATCAGGTCAGCCCTTAGATGAGAAAGAAGCAGTAATAGACATTCACCTCCTGCTCTTGGTGGCACAGCCTCCATGAGTCCTTCAGCTGCAAAGAAATAAATTCTGCCAGCAAGCCCATGAGTTTGGAAGAGTACCCCAAGCCTTGGATGAGACCCCAGCTCTGACTGATCCTGTGATTATAGCCTTGGGAGACCTAACCAGGGAACCCAGGTAACCCAGGCCTTGATTCCTGATTCATAGAGTGAGATAGCAAATTTATCTTCTTTTCAGCCACTAAGTTTGTGGTCACTGGTTATGCAACAATAGGAAATGAATACATGATCTAAAATACCTCCCCCGACAATTTTCTATGACTTTTTCCTGCATGATTTTTCTTTACAGCATTCTTTTGCTGTCTGAAAGCACATTGTGCAATTATTTACTTGTTTAGTCTGACTGTCCGACTGTACCACAGTCACCGTGAAGGTGGGGAGTTTGATTTGTGTACTCCAGCTCTCAGCTTCTTGGGGCCCTGTCTGGCACACAGTTGGTACTCAATAAATATATGTTGAATAAACTCATAAATAAATGTTTACCTAATTTTAAAAATGGTTCTTACAGGTATACTTCAATTTAAAGAAACTTGGCATGCAGAATCTCAATGTCTATATAAAAAAGAGATTAGTATTGATTTTTATTTCCTAAAAGGACTTGAATATGAAACAACTTACCAAAAATTTTGCCCCAGCTTTTTAGGAGCATAGGTATTACATAAGACAGGCTAAACCTTGTGTTGGACAGCCTTGTTACTGTTTCTTTTGACAAATGCCAGTGTATTTTACCATAAAAATATAGGAACAGGACAGAAGACAGGCAACCTTGACAACACACACTTGTTGAAAGACATTTCAGTTAGGAAAGCAATTGAATGGATGGAATATATGATAAAATTGCTGTCAATAATATATTTGCCTTAAAAATATCCCAATGATGGCAGTGCCCAGGACAATTTAATGGTTTGTTTAAAATTGTTATAATGGTGAAATGCTTTATGAACTAAAAATGTATAAACAAATGAAAAAGGAAAAAGTAAATGTACTAATATCCAATACTCTCCCTACTTTGTTCACTTATAAAGACAGATGATATCTGAGATACATTTGGACTTGTTTTTCATTTTTCGAGGAAGGGAATTTTGACATTTGAAACAGAAAGAGATGTTTGCAGGCTCTCTGAACGTGATGCTTCCGATTGTGGTGGAGCCGAAGTGAGCTCCCCGTGCAGGCCTTCTGCTCCGTGCTCCTGGTGTCTCTGCTCTGGGATGGGGTGGAGGACTTACAGGTAGGAATCCTCACACAGGCCACTGAGTAGGTCTCCTTTGCCTCCTGCAGTGCGCCAGAAGCAATGCTGGGGAAGCATGGGTTTGTTTTGAAATCCTGAGATGCTTTTCACACAGAGGGGAAGTTTAGAAAAGCATGAGTTCTGAGATCATGCAGTCACGTCTGACTTCATGGGCTACACTGCTTTGCCTGTAGCCATATGTTTTGTTTTTATTTTCACACCTCCAGTAGGGAAAGAGTGGGGTCTGACTGTGAGAGCATCTCTCTAGTCCTGACTGTGAACACTCATCTCATTTTCACACACAAAATAAAATGACTTCTTTTTCCTTGAAGAAAACACTTGATCAAAAAACTAAGTGTCCTGCAAACTTAGCAGTAGGATGCAGAGTGTTGCTTTTCTTGAGCAAAACTTTTTCTTCCATATAGATGATGGCCCCAGTGAGTTTAATCGGCATGTCTCCTGGGACTCTGGGATCTGAAGGCAGGCCTGGGTCAGCTTGCACCTGACTGACTGTCAGGGTTACCCCTGTAACAATGTACCTGTCCCACTCCCCTAGCCCTCTTCGCTGGCTCTGGTTCAGTTCTGGTTCTCAGTAGCTCTCCCCTGGTGATCAGTTCTCTAACTGGTTTTCATACTTCCAGTCTTGTTATTCACCCCTCCCAGCTCTACATTCACCTCCTCTGGGGCCCTTCCCTACCAATCAGCCTCACTGAACTCGTCCTCAGAATGTTCTAGGTTGTTTCATGCCACATGGTTGTTCCTCACTATGATTCCCCTTGCTCATCTGGGACACCTTAAGTGAGCTCAAACTCTGCTATGGAAGAAGTTCTTCTTCAGACTCAGCTCCTAATGAATTTTCAGTTTAGTAGGACACTGACTCTGGGCTAGCAGGTTAGAACAGTGAAGGGAGGTGTGTAAACTGCCACCCCTATCTTGTCCCCCAGGTACTCTGCAGGGAGCTTTCACAACACTTGCCGCACTTCACCCTACTCATGTCTTTACCTCCCTGCCTTCCCTTTTAGGCTGTGCACTTCTTAAGGGTGAGGATAGTCACTAATTCATCTTGATCTTCCCAGTGCCTATACTTGAGAGTGCTCAACAAGGTGTATTTAATAATAATAATAATAAATTACAATATCAAACACTTACAGTGGGCTTACCCCATGCCAGGCTTTGTCCTGAGTGCTTTACGTCTAATAACTCACAAACCTATGGAGGTAGGTATTGTTATTATTTTTCAGATAAGGAAACTGAGGAAAGAGAGTTAATTTGCCCTAAGTCACATAGCTGACTGGCATGTGACTCTAGAGTCCTTTCTCTAAACCATCCAGGGTTCAGTGATGATGGAAAGAGGCAAAGGTAGGTAGGACAGGGTAAAGCCGGGAGGCATGAGCTCCATCTTCAGGCTCAGTTTTTCCTCCAGATCTGACGCTGACAAAGGCATCCAGCACCACAAAGGCTGGTAAGAGGAAACCTGCTGGCTGCCCCACCACAATCAAGACCTGTCTGACTTTTCAAGGAAGGGACAATCTCGTATAGGGAGGAGTGGTGGGAGTGTCCCTGGTCCCTGTTGCTTCCTCATGGAGATGTCCACTGTTACCACAGTACTGGGGTTCACTGTGAAGATTTGTTCTCTATTGCCAACTGGAGGATCTGTATCAGATTCTGTTAAAGAAGCTGTGACTGTCCAAAAAGTGGCAGAACCAGTTCCTAAGAACAGCATGGGAGGAAGCATGGACATTTCACACTTCACAACCATGAAGCTGGCAGAATAAAGCTGGCTCTGGTTGGTCCATACTTTAAACCTAAGGCTTCTACTCAAGGTAAAAATGCCTTTCCTTTGGAGTAAAAGGAATTACAGTGTTCATTGGGAGTGGAGCTTGCCTGGGGAAACTCCAACCATAGTGAGCTGTGCTGGTGGTGCAGCAACAATGGAACCAGATCTGAGCCCAGCAGCGGACCTGGGGCCAGAAGAAACGGTCCACTGGGAAAAAGAGGGCAAGGAGTAAAAAGGAAATTCACAGATGAAATACAAGTGCCCAACAAACAGTGAAAAGCCATATACTTTACTTAAGAAATATGTATTTTAAAAAAACAGTTTTTAAAATCTGATCTACTGATAAAAATTAAAATGATAATTTTAATTGTCAGCAGATACTCTACAACAGTACTGATGCAAGTGTAAACTGGTACAAATGATTAAAATTTTTTGAAAAAGTACCTTAGGTAGCTGTCCTATAGAAATAATGAGATGCAATGGTCAAAATGCAGATGCAAGGGTGTTTAATTAAAGTTATATTTATAGCACCACAAAGCTAGAAATGACATGAATATCCATCAGTAGAGGAATGGTTAGTAAAGACGAGTTACCTCTTCAATTAGAGCTAGTTTCCCATGAAGGAAAAATAAATAAAACCTGTATGTTCTACCACGAAAAAACCTCATTGAGTGAAAAATATAATAGTCCACTCTTAATAAGAAAGCAACAACACACACATTTTTTGCATGGTGAAGTCTTGAGAAATAATGAACAAACTATTAAGAGGCATAACCTGTGGTTTTATGTGTAAATGTGTGTGTGTTTGGCGATTATTATTGACTGCCTACCCAGGACCCAGTGCCTCATTTTTATTTCCTAACAGAACCCTAACTTTACCCAGATATTAACCCCACAGGGAAAGAGATAGTATTCCCAGCTCTGGGGCAAATCCTGATGAGTCTACACCAATCCTAGTAGTCCCATTTCCTTTTTAGTAATTGGTTAGGAACAGGCATATGACTTGGTCTTGGCCAATGAAAGGCAATGGGGATCTACTGAGGGGCTTCTGGGAAAGGTTTCTCTGTCTTAAGAAATGGAGTCATGTCTTCTGCTGAGATTGTCTTGTCTGAACGTGACACCTGGAATCACTAAGGCCATTTTGGAACCATGAAGAGAGCTAACCCAGGGACCACGTCCACACATTGAGAATGTCAGAGAGGAAAGATAAAAGAAACCTGTGTTCTCATTGATGTGAGTTACTGAGTTAACCAACTCTGGAACCATGCTGCTTTGGGACTTCCTATTCCGTAAAATAATCAATGTCCTCTTGCCTGCATCAACAGAAGCTGTGTGTGCTCTCTTCCATTAGCGAGAGGCCTCCCAACTGTTTTATACTAATGAGGGCTTGGGATTTCAGGAGCAGAATGACTTTCACTTCCTAATTTATTTGTATCTTAAAAGCTGATGAGATTGTCTATAAATTTTGTTTTCTCTTTTGTCATTTCTCATATTTTGTAAATAAAAAGTAGAGTATAAAGTGTGGGCTATACTTAAGTGTGGGCAGATATGTCTCCTATCTGCCCCCTACACAATAGGGCAGTGCATGTGGTTTACCCTGACTCTCAGTCAGACAAACCTGACCTCTCTTTTCTACCTAAAAGACTTTGCATAGAAATCTGAGAAGTCTTCTTAGCCGTAAGAATCAAAGTAATGATACACATTACCTTCTAGATTGCAATGAAGGTTAAATGTGTTCAAGGATGAACTCTGTCTGGCTCCTTGATAAATATTATTCCTTCTGCTCCCCAAACCTCCAACTGTAATTTTTATCAGAATTTCTGTGGCCCCAGAAAATGAGGGATGAAAGGTGATAATAAAGAAATTGGGCTTGGTAAAGAATGGAAGCTCAGGTTTCAGTCTGACCAAAATGGCCCAGGCAATGAGTCAAAAAATACCTCCAGTTTGAAACAGGAGTTTTTCCTAAGGGCATCAGATAATGTCCTGAGTGACTAAAACATGCCCCAAATCCCTGGCAGCTGCACACAACTTCCCTGAGTTTTTTTCAGGGATGAGAGAGGGCTGTAGACGAGGGGTGCCACACCTGGATGTGTCCGCCCCATCTTTAGGCTGCTGCATGCGTGCATAGGCGCTGGTTGTCTGCTTTTGCAATGTCCACTTAGATCCCTTTCAGCTAAGCATGTGGCCTCCACCCACCTTCGAAATCAGTGCTTTGTACAAGTTCAGAGGCAGCAAGTCCTCCACAGCTCCTGGGGCCCTCTGCTCAGTGGGCTGTAAAACACAATTGCGCTCAGCAACCCCCGGCCATCAGTAATAATGAGACAGCTTTGAAACTGCCACTATGAAACCCTAAACCAGGCAGTGACGCACATGCTGGGCCAAGGACTTGGGAAAGGTTGGCCAAGGTTCGCAAGCACTAGCCTGGGTTTGCAGAGAACATTCTCAGCTTGGGTTTCTTCAGGGCTGAGTCTGTTTCTGCAGAGGCTGCTCTGGGTGGTACGTGAAAGGGCTCATTTACTGGGCTTGGGCAGAAAATAGGCAAAGCCTGGGGCCGTGAGTAGTTTTCACCTTGAGGTTTTGGGGGAAGTGATTGAAGCCTGAGTTTCACCTTCTGGAGGGAATTCTGGCCTCTCTCCCCAACCTCATTCCCATAAGGTTCATATATTTCGTTCACCCACCATCCTGGCCTTCCAAGGTGCAGGGTGTGAGTGGAGGGAGCTACCTCAAACAGATTGGCTTTTTAATAATTTGTACATAGAAACCTCAGAAGAAAATGGTTTTCTTTTTAATATGGTCTTTAAAGTCAGGCTTCTGATGGCACAGATCAGTAACTCCAAAAGATATTATTTGGATCTTCCTTCTTCCTTTGAACAAAATATAACAAAGAACACCTGGGCTGCCCTTGCCGGTCAGAGTCAGGGAAGACCTTGTCTGCTGTTAGCCTCTGGGTCCCAGCAGTAGGACAGAGTGACAGAGGGCTTAGGATGGTCCCATGAGCAAACTCCCTAGAAAGGTGTCCATGGTGGTCTCCTTTATATCCTATCCCACGGGTTTTTAAAAACCCAATTTCAGGATCATTTCATAGTCAGGGTCTCAGCAGGAATCAGACAGTACATTACAACAGGGGGACTGAAAAGAGGTAGGAGAAGGGACTGTCTTCAGAGGTGTGGGCAGTGGTGAGGGAAGTCTGAAAGGTGCTGGGGAAGCACCCAGGCTGACCACAGCGGAGCACCAGGAGGGCTGAAGGCGGGGAGGAGCAGTGAGGGAACCTGGAGAGGCAGCGGTGGCCGAGGAAGGGCCACCTGACGAGCTATGGGACAAGAACCATGGTCATCCTGTGGCTTGGTCGGAGGAAGTTGGGGCATAAACATTCCACTCCACTCTTCTCCCACCTTCTGGTCTGCTAGTGCCTCATTGTGGCTGAACCTAATCAGAAGCCAGAGAGCAGTGAGGCACATCTGAATATGGTCTAGAAAGTTCCCATTCCTTGGGCATGAGCGGGGGAAGGAAGGTGTCACTGAGTGCGGTTCTGTGTCACAGTCACTGGCGAGGTTTGGTAACAAGTACAGATTCCCAGGCTGCCCCTTAAAGACTCCAATGTAGGATGTCTGGGATTGGCCCAGAGAAGCTGCACCCGTCCAGAGCTCTCTGGGTGGTCCTATGGCTCAGCCAGAATGGAAAATGCCTTTCTAAGTCATCATATTAGTTCGTTCTCATGCTGCTAATAAAGACATACCTGAGACCGGGTAATTTATAAAGGAAATGAGGCTTAGTGGACTTACAGTTTCACATGGCTGAGGAGGCCTCACAATCATGGCAGAAGGCGAACAAGGTGCAAAGCCATGTCTTATATGGTGGCAGGCAAGAGAGCATGTGTAGGGGAACTGTCCTTTATAAAACCATCAGATCTCATGAGACCTATTCACTATCACTAGAACAGCATGGAAGACCTGCCCCCATGATTCAATTACTTCCCACCGGGTCCCTCCCACAACATGTGGAGATTATCGGAGCTACAATTCAAGATGAGCTTTGGATGGGGACACAGCCAAACCCTATCAGTCATGTGATGGTTGTCTGAATTAAGTGCTACCACTTGGATCTCAGCTCAAGTTGTTTACTGATCCCCGACATCACGTTCAAAGTGGGCAGTAAGGTTTATTCATTTATTCCAAACATTTGCTGAGCAACTACTGTGTGCCAGGCACATTGCTGGGTGCTAGGGGGTCAGTAGGGAATACACTTCCCTGAATAGGCTTCTCAAATTCTCTCTTGCTTCTGTGGAAAATCCTATCTCCTTTGAGAGTAAGATGGAAACAGTTTTGGGAGCTCACCATATGTTACCAGAGGACACCTTTGAATATGTTACTTAATCTTCAATTCCTTTGTTTGCAAAATGGGCATCATGGTACTTTCTCGCAAGGTTATAACGGAGGATTGAGTGAGATAATATGTGTAAACCTTAGCTGGGAGCCCTGAACATTATACATATCAAATACTATTCTCATTATTAATTTTACCATTATGATTTATTAGTAGGTCTTTGTTAACCATCTCCCTCATCCCTTGACACCAAAATAGCAAAGAAATGAGAAAATGCAGGTAACATTTTCTCTATTTTCATTACTCTCCATTTGTGAACTTTTTTTTTTTTCAGAAGAAATCTTGGGGAAGTCCGTGGCATGATGGAGTTTATTAATACCTACACAGCTGCCCTATCCATACGTTTACTCAATACATTTCTATATAATTTTTAAGATACAAAGCAGGTTCATAGGGATGCAGGAAATTTGGAAATGGTTTGAAGGTAGTGATTTTAAGAGCTGAAAAACAGGACTAATGGGGAAAGGTGAAAAGAACTACAATTGTTAAGTTGGAGAGGAGATGACGGAGGGGTTGGGGAATCATTCTCTGAGATGAAAAGATTATTAAGGCGAAAACGGCAACCAGTGCTTCCCTGGAAAAGATGAAACAAACAGAAAGCGGAGAGTGTGGCAAGAAGGTATCAGCTCTGCTTTAAGGATCATTTCCCTACAGAGCTGGGTACGAGCTCCAGAAAAGGCTGTGTAAACCTTTCACTGCCTCAAAAACACCACGGACTTACATCCGGTCCTGGAAGTCCTGCCCTAATGGAATCACATGTGAATAGGTGAAGAGTTGGCAGCAGGCAGTGGACTGGGTGAAAACATGCCTGCTGCCATGTGCCTCTGAGGCCCTAGCCCCGCGCCTGTCAGTGACAGGTGTGGGAACACGCCTCCAGAGACTCAGTGAGTGCTAGGGTCCACCCGAAATTCCCCGTCGCTGTGGATGTCTGCAGGACGCCCCATGTGGTGAACACTTTGCTGGTTGGTACACCTTCTGAAATGCTGCCTTCCACTTCGAAGATGAACAGGCTTTGTTGACTGGTCAGTTAAAACTCGTCATACCACATATGGCAGTTCGGTATGATTCGAGACATTTTTTTGGCTCGAAAATGATTTCGTGTTGCAGTATTTCACAGGGTTTCTACCTCAGGGTAAGTCAAGAAGCACAAGACGCCTGAGGCGAGGAAGACCCACCATCACCTGCTGAGCGCCCTCTATGGGCCAGGTGCTTGACGTACATTTTAGGACAGTTCTAGTCTCCTTTTCCCTTTTTGCCTTTTGGGGTCTGTACACATGAGAGGCTGGGATACCAGAGGAGACTTTTTGTTTAAAGCAAAATCTTGGTGTAGAAGCTCTGTGGATCTGGGCAGGGTGGAAGCCCTGCTCCTACTGCAGAAACCGCACTGAGCGGGTGCCCTCCTGTCCTCCACCTCCTGCCCAGCGTTCTACTTTCCCAACTCACCCAAGAGGACACTAGACCAAGCTGAAGGACCAAGCAAAAGAAGAGGAAGAATCCTGAAGAAAAGATGAAAAAGAGAGGAAAAGGCTGGAAGGCAGAGAGAGAGAGAGGGGCGAAGAGGAGGTGGGATGTCCAGAAGGAAGAGCCCTCCGACTAACCTCCGTGGCTTTATCGGCTCTCTAAGGGCTGACAGTTAAAAACCCCAAAGAAAGAAACTGGGGACGGGAAAGTTAGTAGGTCAGACTGCAGAAACTCTCCTGCATGTTTATTCTTTGTGGTATCTGTAGTACTTGGAATGTCTAATGAAACTGACAATAAAGTATATTTTTTAGAGCATTCTTCTAGACCAAGGGTCAGCAAACCTTCCTATAAAGAGCCAGAGAGTCAGTGTTTTAGGCTTTGAGGCCTGTTGCAACTACTCAACTCTGCCATTGTAAGTGAAAGCAGCCATATACAACTCAGAAACAATAGGCATGGCTGCATTCCAAGAAAACTTAATTTACGAAAGTAGCTGGCTGGATTTGGCCTCAGATCGCTGCCCACATTCTGGATCAGAGCTTCTTAAAGCTTCATGCACACACTCATCACTTTAGGATTTTGTTAAGATGTAGATCCTTGGCCAGGACCTGAGATTCTGCATTCTAAGAGTGCTGCTAAGCCAGAAACCACACTCTGAGAAGCAAGGGTCTGGACATCTCAAAATGCAGGGGCTACAGAAGCCAGAAGTGGATGTGAGCAAAGTGGCAGATGTACGCGCACACACTAGCTGACAACTGGGGTCTGTGGGACATGGAGCGAGCTTGCCTGGCTAGAGTTAGCAGCTCCCCGTCCCTTGCAGGTCCTGTTGGCTATTGATCTGTGGAAATACTGTCCTGTATGCCCAGATGTTCGGCTTTGTCCAGAGGAACTGGAAATACAGATTTTTATGGGAAAATTTCCCGATTTTTAAAGGCTGGCTCAAATAAACAGGCTTGTGCAAGTCAAATAAAACACATAGCTGGAATAGCACTCACCCACAGGCTGCCATTTTGCAACCCTAGTTTCAGAGCCTTGAGCTTAATTTACGAAAGGACCGCACGCGGCCTGCCTTCCGTGATGGGAATGCGGTGCACGGTGCTTGGATTATACACACAGCATCTCTGAAGCTAAAGGCTTGGAAAAGAAGGAATGATCTTGATTTCACAGATGAGGTTGATGAGCCTTGAAGAAGCCAGGAACAGGGCTGCAATTCATGCTTACGGTGACTTAAATTAAAAGCCACATCCTCAGGCCAATGATTTGGGAAAATGCACCTCCTCTGAACAGACAAAGTATATAAAGCCCTCTTTGGCAGGGCAGAAACCCTACAACTGATGGTGGTAACTGGCAAGCAACTCCCTGGGCTAGCAATGAAGAAGCTGAGATTTGAACCCAGGCCTTTCAGATTCAAATTCCATGCTTCCTCTACTACTACTCATTGGCTCTAGTTTTGATGGATATTTGAAAGTGAAAAAGTTCAACCTGTCATCTTCCCCTAAGCCCAGATCTAAGCCACATTGGTAAGATGCAGGCACAGCCAATGTGATATTTTTATCTGAAATATTTACAGGTGGAAAGGATTAAAGCAAGTGATGGACTATTGAAGGTTAATGCCATCTTTTAATATGGAAAAAGTACTCTCTCCACAAGAAATATACTTGTGGGATAATCTTGAGATATGTGTGTGCGTGCTCAAAATGTCAGCTAGAGTTTCATTAATTTCAGCCTCCCCCAAGAACACTATGTTATGGTTCTGAGGCTGCATGTTAGCGTGCTGACACAGGTGGGACCCACAGCACCTGGCCCTCGAGGGTAAATTTATGGTACGATGTGTGAGGAATCCATCATGCAACTTGGCCCATGCCCCCAGCTGCTTAATCAGAGATGGGGGATGCAAGACAAATGTTGTCTCCAGGATTTGAGTGCTGTGTCTGTTTCAAGCTTTGACCCATCAGGACAAACACTCCCACTAGGAAGGCCAATTAATAAGATGACTTAACACCCAAACTCTTAGAACACGGAGCGCTTTGCCCTCAGCTTCTCCTGGGCTGTTATTTAACAATTCTCTAGGCTAACAGATGGTGTCCTAGAGTTTTTAGGCAAGCATCAGCCTTTGTGAAGGTGTCCAAAGCATAACCTGATTTACTCTGTATTAGTTGTGAAGATCATGCTCACAACTGGAGCAGAGCCGGTGTCTAAAGATGATGGGTCCAGCAGTCCCGTCACGGGCATTACTTTACAAGCCCATCTGAAGGGCTGAACCTCCTCCCAGCAGAACAGAGTTTAAGAGGCTGCTTCAAGGGGCAGCTGGCCTTCAATTCCTCTCCCAACTCCTCCAGTTGTAAGTTGAGTAACTTGTGAGAATGCACAAGCCTTACTTTCTTTATCTGTACCCCTGGGGCAACAACAGAAATTCCTACTTTGCAGCATGGCTGGAAAGACTAGAGATCCATATGGACAGTACCCAGCAAAGTACTTGACACTCAGTAAACCATCTCTGGGTTGTGTCCTAGGTTTGCAAGTGTCCCTTTCTATCGTTTTGCTTCTGTGTAATTTCTGTGTAATGTCCTGGCTTAAAAGGACCCACTTTGGGGCAGCTGGACTAAGGTTAGAGTTTCAACTGTCCCTCTTTCCAGCTGTGCAATCTTGAATGAATTATTTAATCTCATGAAGCATCACTTTCCTCATCAGTAAGATAGAGATAAGAATAGTTCTTACTTTGGAGAGCTGGGGATAAGATTGGACAGGCAGTTGTATGTAAAACACTTACATTACATTGCTTGGCATAACCAGGCACCTAGTAAATGTTATAAATATTAGATAGGATATGTACTTTGGAATCTGTGAAGGCTTTGGCTACATGGAAAGATGATATTTCTGCTCCTTATCCAAAATACAGTTGATCTTTGAACAGCATAGGTTTGAACTGTGTGGATCCACTTGTAAGTGGATTTCTTCTGCCTCTGCCACGCATGAGACAGCAAGACCAACTTCCTCCTCCTCCTCAGCCTACTCAGCCTCAAGACGAGGAGGATGAAGACCTTATGATGATCCACTTCCACTTAGTAAATATGCTTTTTCTTCCTTATGGTTTTCTTAATAACATTTCCTTTTTCTCTAGCTTACTTTATTGTAAGAATATAGTGTGCGATACCCATAACATATAAAATATGTGTTAATTGACTGTTACATTATTGATAAGGCTTCTAGTCGATAGTAGGCTATCAGAAGCTAAGTTTGGGGGCAGTCAAAAGTAATGCGAATTTTCGGTTCTGCAGGGGGTTGCATCCCTAACCTCTGTGTTGCTCAAGGGCTGACTGTATATCAAAGAAATATAGAAAGCCTGACCAACTTCAGGAACTTTGATCTGTAAATTCTGATGTTGTACCAAGTGCAAACCTACTTGCCCTTACTGGGAAAATAACTTCCTAGGATGCAGAAGGTATTTTAAAACCATCAACTGCAGCTCAGCTCTTCTTTCTGAAACAAATACATGGATCCAATGAACCCAAGTCAGAGTTACTGCTTTTTGAGCAACTGTACTCTGTGGCGTGCAGAGCCGGATGCTGGCTAAGTGCTCAGTCCAATAATCTCGGAAGGCTACTTTTATTATCCACATCTATGTAGCAGGAGCCCAGCGCTCAGGGTGGGTGAGTAACCAGAGCTCAGAAATGTGAGAGCTGGGACTTGATCCCTCTGACTCCAAACTCCATGGTAACCACCTTGTCAGCTGTCCTGGGGCATCGAGTAAGACAGGTGTTTGTGTCTCTCTTTTGGAGAGAAGAAAACTGAGGCTCAGAGAGGTCAAGTAACTCACACATGCCCACACAGCTTGGGCCTGCCCCTTGCCCAGAACCTGGGTGACTTCCCCTGTAACCCACTCATGGATATGTGTGCGTGCTAGCAGAGAATGATGCCTCCCTGAGTCCCTTAAAGAAGTGACATTTTCCCATGATTGTTTTCCTGCTGGCAACGCTTGTCATCTTGAGAAGTGACCCAGAGGCTGTGGGCAGGCTGGTGATTCCCCAGTCAACCATGGAGGGCAGAGTCCCCTGTGATGCCGAGGCAGCAAGCCTGTGTCTGCGAGTACGTATTTCTCACTATAAAGCAAACAACCCGACTGGCAGAGCACTGTAGGGAAAATGACATCACTGCAGAATTTTAGGGCTAATCATTTAGCTGGATTAGCCCCAAAGTGCTGTGTCTAAAATCAGCCTCCCTACCTCTTTATGTACTCCAGATGAAACACATTAGCAGAAATATGGCAAGGGACACTCACAATACGCGGTTCTACACTCTCAGCAGTTTTTGCAAATCTGCAATTAGTCTAAAGGGCCTGGGTAAATTAGGCCTCTTGATAAATGAAGCACCTAGACAGGCCTCAGATTTATTGGATCCCGCTGTCCCGCTGTCCAGAGCCCTTGTCAGCTCCACTGCAGAGCGGCGACTGCACAGGGAAAGAAAACAGAGCCAATTCAGGCTCAGAATCGCCCCCAAGTCTTTGAAAAGACTGTGTTTGAGACTGCTGCCTCGGTGGCCTTAAAACTTTCTGCCAGGAACATAATAGGCGAAATAGGAAGCCTTTGCCAGGAAGTTTGTGAGGGGATAGAAGAGGCCTGTTATACGCTCCAGGCAGAAGGAGAGATGGAGGATGGTTTTTGTTACAGGCAGGAGGGAGAAGGCCACCGAGAGGCCCGCATGTGCCGGCAATTCTTTGCCCCATCCCACTCTGGGCCTCTCTGGCCTCCTCCTGATGTCAGAGATTGGCAATGGGCACTGACGGGCACCAGTGGGAACTGCCGGCCTCTCTCCCAGGGCTCCACGTCTGGGCTCTGGCTGTCAGTTAACACACTCCTTTCCCAAATGCGATTTCCCACATGCTTCAGGTATTAATAATAAATGGCCTGGGTATTTTGACTACACAGAAAGGTTACACAGATTCTAGAAAAGCACCCTCACCTCCAAAGGTGGGGGCTGGGTGTCTGTAATGTCTTAAAGCCAGCATCCAGGGGCCAGAAGGCTGTGAGGGGTTGTGGCTTAGGTACAGGAGACACATGGGGAGGGGTAGCCTGGGTCCGTTGTTCTGATTTATGCCTCTCAGTCCTGGGAAGCAGTTCGCAGCCATATTGGGGTGACACCTGCTAACTTTGCTGCGGGTGCCGCGGCCGCGGCTGTGAGTGCTGAAGTCAGCTGAACCGGGCCAGTGAGGGGCCAGCAGATGCACAGATGTTTTTGGGGTGGTGAGAGCTACTTTTTGTTAAGTCTATCTTATTTATTTATTTTTGCAACATTTTCTTTCCTGGTTTCTAAAGTAATTGCTGTTTGGGGATGGTGGGTCCATAGCCTGAATTTTTAATTTAAAAAGTAGTAAAGGACAATTTGTAGCAGGAGACAATTTAAAACGGAGGTCCCTGTTTTGTGTGTGTGTCTCTGTCTGTGTGTCTCTCAGTCTCTCCCTATCTCCTTCTGTCTGTATCTTACAGTCTCAGGTTCTCTGTCTCTTCTTTCTCCCGTGTGTATCTCTCTATTCTCAGTAGCTCAGCAGGGCATGCTCTGGCCCTCTGCACCCGTAGCACTGTCCCCACAACTGAGCCCTTCGCTACTTAACTCTTGGTGGCGGGGACAGCGGGGTCCGCGGGTTCCTTTGGGGTTAGGAGCACCCCAGGGTGTGAGCTTTCCAAGACCACTTTCTCCCGGAGGCTGCAGGAGCTGCCTCGCTGCCTCGCTGCCATGCTGCCTTCAGCTGCTGTGATTCAGTGTCTCTGGTCTGCAGATCAGCTGGGCGATTCTCCTGTCAGCCCACATTGATTTTCCTGTAGATTACATTACCTCCAATCACAAAAGAAATTGTGCTTCTCTCCTGGAGTGTCAGGGCAAAATGAATAGCAAACATTTTCCTGCAGGCAGCTCAGCTCTCCTGTCAGAGTCCACTTGAGCAGGCGGGGCACTGTCCTTGCTGCCCCAACCCCCAAACCATTTTTTTCCAACTCAGTGGAAAAGTTTCTGGGATGAGGTGAGCCATCAGATGCAACTTGGAGTGCACATGATACCCAATTACGCCTCAGTGAGATCCTTCGGTGTCTTAAGACCTTCTAAATTATGGAATTAAGAGGGTTTAGAGGGGGAAAAAAGAGCGGGTGACATCAGACATGTTAAGAATTTAGAATGCGCTTTCTCATATATTAAAAAAGACTCTTTGAATATCATCAAAGAGATTGAGCAATTTTTATTCCTTTTAAAAGTACTGATTGGGGTCTCTGGTCTCTGGCTGGGGTGTGTATGTGTGTGTGTGTGTGTGTGTGAGGGTTGCATCACAAGGGCCTCTCTTCCTACGCTTGGTTGGTGCCAGGTCCACTTTCTGAAACCCTGGCATGCGGGGTGAGCCTTGCTTGTGTGGGCAGTCTTGGCACGGAGTCCTGGCACGGGGGATGAAGAGAAGCATCAGCACTTTTCAAACAACTAACTAGCAGCAGAAGGCGGGCGCCAATCTCCAAAGTGGGCTTTGGGGGAGAGAGGTCTGTGTCTGAGCAAACAACCTGCTTGTAGAGGCTGGATTTAAAAAGGCAAAAGACACTTAAAAAGTAAGACAGAATCTTCTCTAGGGACACTGGGGGGCCAAATAAATGCATATCCTTGCCCAGTTGATCATGGGTTTCTGTGTATCCCATGTGTGTGTCATGAGATACTTCTAGCAGGAATTTTCACTGATAACTTAGCCAATATTCATTGAGTAACAAGTACAGGCACTGGGTAAATGCTCTACCTATCATTTACCTATCTTTTCACTTGTCATCTAAATTGAATCCTCACAGTGGGAAAGGCAGTGTCATGCCTGTTGACGTGATCTGGAAGCAGTACATTAGAGAGTATAGGAGACTTGTCAAGGTATTATAGGTTGAATTGTGTCCCTGACCCTAAGAAACGTGTTGAAATCCTAACCTTCCCCACCTGTGAATGTGACGTTATTTGGGAAAAGGGTCTTTGTGGATGATCAAGTTAGGAAGGAGTCATTAGGATGGGTCCTGATCCAATATGACCGGTGGAAAAACCAGGGAGATTTGGACATAGAGGGAAGACCATGTGTAAACTCAGGGAGAAGAGGGAGGACGGCCATCTGATAAGCTAAGGAATGCCAGTGACTGCTAGGAGGGAGTCCTAGATGAGGTCCTTCCCTCACAGTCCGCAGAAAGATGCAACCCTCCCAACACCCTGATGATGGACTTCTAGCTTCCAGAACTATGAGATGATGTATGTTTGTTGTTGAAGCCACCTCATCTGTGGTACTTTGTATGGGAGCCCCAGGAAGTAACCACACAAGCTCACCCAGCCCGTGGGTGGTAGAGGTGGTATGTATGTCCCCAGGCCCTGCCTGTCACCGTGGTTATGCAGTGTAGCCTGCACACCACTGGTTTCCTTGAGTGCACAGCCAGCGCCTGGTTGTGCTCCTGTGGGCCTTGGATCTTTAGGAGTTGGCATGTTGGGATGTTTGGGGGCAGAGACCAAAGAGAGACTTTATGATGAATCTAGTGTCTTATATATACTTTTGCTTACAGGTCTAGGAATCTGCTAATTTTATCATTTATATAAAAAACCTTAAAATGTGTATATCTTTGGATTTATTGCTAGAAATCTATTAAAGTAATAATAAAAATGATTACATATTTATGTGGAATTATATATCATGGTACTATCTATGAAACAGGTAGGAACGTCCCACATCCCAGGAATGTATGAAATGCCACGTTTCTGTATTTTCTAAAGTGAAATGAAATCTGATAGAAGTCAATACTAACGAAGGGTGGTGAGAGCTCTGAATTCCTCCACCCTAGTTGGGTCAGCAGAGCCTCTCTTAGCCACATAGCCACATAGCCGTGCCCTTCTGAAGTCACCCAGACCTTCGGGCTCAGATAGGGCCATATCTCTACCACAGGTCACAGTTCAAGTCTTATTTCTTTTCTGAATCTTGGGGAGTCATTTTCCAGGGAGGAGCCTGTCTGTTTAACATTTGCAGTCCACATCCTTCAAACTCTTCCTTGGACAATGTAGCCTACAGGTGTCTAGGGCCTCTGCCTTTGAAACACAAAGCCCTCTCCCAAAGTACCATACTCCCCTTTAAATAAGCAAAATAAACCTTTCAGAAGTACATTTTCTCTCTCTGAGGGGTTATAGCACAGTAGTTGTTGAGAAAGATGTTTCATCTTTCTCTCATGTGACCCTAGAAGTCAAAACAAACACAGATAACAAAACAACACAACACAACTTCCAAATAACAAATCCCTAACACCTGTAATGGCTACATATAAATGCCCAAAAATGCAGACTCATTACATTGGTTATAATCCAAATATATACATTAGACATTGATATTAAATTTTCAGTTAACGCTAATAGGGGACAAAGTCCAAGTGGTAATGTGAAGTGAAGAAACAGAACGTTATATTATTTTCTATTGCTGCATAACAAGTTATTTTATTTGCCACGTACAGCAACACTCATTTAGTATCTCATGATTCTGTAGGTCAAAAGCCTCAGCAGTCTTGTTTGGGTTTTCTGCCCAGGGTCTCATAAGACCAAAATTAAGGTGCTGGCCAGGCTGTGTTCTGATCTAGAGCTGGGCTCTTCTTTCAAGCTCATTCAGATTTTTGGTAGAATTCAGTTCCTGTGGTTGTAGGCTCAAGGTCCGTATTTCCTTGCTGCGTGTCCACTGGGGTTGCTCTCAGGTCCCGGAGGCCTCTAGCATTCTGGGCCATGCGGGGCTCTCTATCTTCATAGCCACCAAAGGAGACTCTCCCTTGTTTCAAGTCTCTCTCATGCTTCGTATCGGTCTCCAGGAAAAGTCCAATCTTTGTCGAGACTCGCCTGAACAGGTCAGGCCAACCTAGGATCATCTCCCTCTCTTAAAGTCGTGCTGTGGAACATAACCAAATCAGGAGAGTGATGGCCCAGAAGAGTCACAGGTCCCATCTGCCCACATTCAAGGGGGAGGGGATTACAGAAAGGCATGTGGTTTCTGGGACCATCTTAGAATTCTGTCTAATACAGACACCAATCATATATACAGCAAGATCTTAGCCATGTAACGTGTCTGAGCTCGGAAGAACACATGTGTGATATAAATTGAATATTAATAAGACTTTTCTGTGGGGTAGGATTATGGATGACTTTTATTTTCTTCTTTATACTTTTCTGTATCTTCTAAGCATTTTATAATGAGCACATATGACATATATGATCAAAGAAAACACCCACATTATTTAGATAAAGAAATAATTGGGCCTCAAGCTAGGGTAGAAACGCATGACTGGCAGGCATTTGCTCTGTAAAATTAAGTGTGTGTAGCTGAATGGTTTGTTCATTCATTTATTCTTTTGTTCATTCATTCGCCGGTCCCCTTGGGAAGAAGGTACAGACAGGTTGCATTTTCCTATAGGACCGAGTGCTGATGGGGTCCCTCTGTTCAGACTATCTCTGGAATCACTTCATACTTTTCAGCAAAAAAGATTCCAAAAGACAAGTAGCATTTCTATTTGTTATTACTCCTGGGGAAAAAATAGTGAAGGAAAATTATTCAGACTGTTTGAGAAATACTTTACAATTTCTATTTTCTTACTAGTATCCCAATAGCTTGATAATGTTTAGGTTTTGAAATTTCATATTGTCTTTGTGAGCAAAAAATACCAGCTTCTCATAAATAACCAAAATGAAACAACAGAACTCTTGGCTCAAATTCACTTTTCAGCCTGATGTGTCAGAAGGAGCCCAATGCCAAAACTCTCTCCGGAAATAGAAGTGTGGCCCAGGGAGACCAGCAACGCAAATGATCCAGAAACCCTTATGGTGGGAACTTCCTCCACTAACATAGCAGAATTGCTCAAGGATGGAAACATCAGCATGTGACAGATCATCAGAGGGACATGGACTGGCCACCTCAGGGCATGCTGTGCCAGGGACAAGTCCAGGGGCTCAAGTCAAGTGAGAGTGTGACGTCAATGAGGTTGTGCAGAAACACAGGGCGAGGCTGCCCTGAACCAAAGGGTGATGTTGGCATGATTTGCCTCTGGGCTTCCTTGTCTCCTTCTCTTCCTCTTTCATTCATTCCCCTTCCCTTCCCTGGTGCCCACTCCTGCCCTGGTGCCAGCTCCCACTTCCCACCCACTTTCAGTTAATGAAGATCATTGAGGGGTTGGTTTTTGAAGTGGCTACTCTCAGGGGTGTTTGCATTTTAATAAGGGATTGTAAAAGGTGAAAAGGCCTTGAAGATAGCAAGGATAGTTGGCTAATAGTGGAAGGACCAGTAAGGAGGTTATTTTTGCTTAGGGGTCCTGCCCAATGCCCCCAAAGTCATCATCTTCCAAATACTGTTGTTTTTTTTTTTTTGTACAGTGTTGACCTGGCACAGGAACAGGCTGCAGGGATTCTATTCTGTCAGCATTAAATGGGTGTTGACAGCTGGAAGAAAGGCATCAAAATATATAGAAAACAGCATTCTTGAAATGAGAACTAAAATATCTGCTGTGTGTCTTCCACACCGTGTCATGAGGAGAATCAGATGAGGTCATGTATGTGACAGAGCCTCGTAAGAGGTTCAGAAATGAACACATGCAGAGTAATATTAGAATACGTGGCTTTTGTGGTTGTCCCCAGCACAGTCAGAGAACAAAAGCCTGGGTGCAAAGATGATCTGGTTTTTGAAACTGTCGCCTGCCTTATAAACTGACACTGTTTCATTAGACCTGTTCCGCAGGTGGTCATTATATGCCTCAGTTTCTCATTTGATAGACCTGAAGATGAAAATGAGTCTTCCCTCCGCAGAAATAAGAAAAGTGAATGGGCAGCTGGGGTGAAGCTCTTTGAGGCCTCCCTGAAGGAGGGGGAGGAAGTTCTTGCCAACATGGGAGGTATTCGGGCAAAGGTGAAATCATGTTCGTTTTAGTTTTTTTTCAACTTATCAATTATTTTCTAAATATAAACTTATAAACAAGGAAGCATGAGAAATAGATGAATAGTCATGACACTGCCACCCAATTAAAGATAAATAACGCTGTCACCCTCCGCTTCCAGGTCTCTTCCTCATGCCAGACCCTTTCCTTTCCATTACCTGAACACATGGCAAGGAACCACTGTCTGAATGGTGTTTTTATTATTTAAAACAACATTGCTTATTCCTATTTTCTATTATAGTTTGACTACATATCCATTAACCACATATCACTTAGTTCTGCTTATTTTTTTAAACTCCATAAAAATGCCATCACCATGCATGTATTCTTTCGGGACTTGTTGTTTTTAGTCAATGTTATGTGTTTGTGATTTGATAGTTTTTATGCCTTTAGGTTTGGTTCACTCGTTCTCATTCCACTCTATTCCATTGTATGAATGTACCAGAAATCAATCGTCTCTTTTCTTCTTGATAGTGCAGCTTTAGTCTTTGCATTTATTTTAAACGTGCTTTCACTGTAGAATTTAGGGTGATTGCCTTAGTTCAGGCTGCTGTAACAAAATACCAAGGTATAATCTTTGGTTTATGCCACAGAAACTTATTTCTCGCAGTTTTGGAGGCTGTGGGTGTGAGAGGAGGGTGTGGGCATGGCCGGGTTCTGGTGAGGGCCCTCTTCCACCTACAGACTGCTGACTTCTCAGTGAGTCCTCATATGGCAGAAAGCAGGTGAGTGAACTCCTGGGTTCCCTTTTCTGAGAGCACTAATCCTACTCACGAGGGCTCCCTGCTCAGACCTAATTACTTCCCTAAAGCCCCACCTCCTAATGTTATCATGTTGGGGGTTAGAATTTCAACATATGAATTTTGAGGGCAGAAACATTCAGTTTTATCCAAGTAGAGGTAAATTCAAGGTGTGGTTAAATAGGACTAGGTGATTGGGCAAAGGAAGTAAGAAACTAACTTTTCTTTTGAGACGGACTCTCGCTCTGTCGCCCAGGCTAGAGTGCAGTGGAGTGATCTTGGCTCACTGTAATTTCTGCCTCCTGGGTTCAAGAGATTGTCCTGCCTTAGCCTCCAGAGTAGCTGGGATTACAGGCATGTACCACCACACCTGGCTAGTTTTTTGTTTTTGTTTTTTTGGTATTTTAATTAGTAGTGAAGATGGAGTTTCAACATGTTGGCCAGGCTGGTTTCGAACTCCTGACCTCAGGTGATCTGCTTGCTTTGGCCTCCCAAAGTGCTCAGATTATAGGCGTGAGTCACCAGGCGCCCTGCCAAAAACTAACATTTTGAGGGTAAACCAGGCCCTAGCCCCCAACTCTCCTAATGGTCTTCCTTGTACATGTTATCTCACCATTCTCAGAAGCACGTTTTCAGTAAAATAAAGAGATTGAGTTGGATAAGCTTTAGATTCTCTACTAAGGCAACCTTCTAATTCAATGAGTTCTTCACTCACTGAACATATAATGAACACCTGCTATTTGCCCCCATTACTAGATTCAGTAGTAAACAAAACAGGTACAGTGTTGGCCACCACAGAATTTCAGACCACGGAAGATGTTGGAGGAAAAAGGAGAAGGCCACTAAAAAGTCTGTTTTTCATTTTTGCTGTTGTTGTCTGGTTTGTTTTTAAATTAGAAACTGTAAGTACTATGGTAGAAACACCCCTGGGGTGAGGATAGAGAGAGCTCTGGATGGATCTATTTCAGGTAGAATGGTCAGGAAAGGCCTCCCAGTGAATTATCTAAGCTTGAGAGGCACCAGCTGCACACAGTCAGGAGGAAGTGGATTCTAGTCTCAGAGAACTGCATGGGCAAAACCTCTGAGTAGAAGAAGAGCTTCATATGTTCTAGAACTTGGGGGAATGGTGTGAGGGGAAGCATGCCTGCAGGTGAGCCCTGACACTTGAGGGAGGGCTCTGTGGGCCATTGAAAGTATTTGGATTTTATCCTATGTGCAAAGTAAAGGCGTTGAAAGATTTTTCATTGGGGGAATGACATGGTCAGATCCGTGTGTTTTTAAAGATTACTGTGACTGCTGAGAAGAGAATGGGTAGGAGGGGACTAGAGTGAAAACTGCAACTTCGAGCCTTGCTGGAGGTGGCAGAGGCTCAGGTTGGAGCAGCAGTCATGGAGGTGGGAGGGAGGGGACACGCTAGGTCCCAGGATGATGTGGGGCCAAGAAGGGGCATTGCTGTGATGTATTTTTAATGAGAAACACAATCAACATTGAGGGTAAATGGGGAAATAATCAGACCCTAGCTTGCTTCACTCACAAAGCGAAAGTTCAGAGAGAATGGGGTTGGTCAAGATAAGAAAGTCGGAGGAGGCTGTAATTCTTTAGTAATGGGACACTACCGCTCCTCTGCACTTAGGCCTCCTTCCGTCCCTCCCTTCCTTTCTTCCATCTTCTAACTACTTTATTCGAAAACCATCTCTAAAACTCTGCTCCGTGTGAAGATGACCTTCTCTATCAGAATGCAGTAGACAAGAGCCACCTCCCCAGTCTTCCAGAGGAGAGGGGACATCTGACTCTCCCCACCACACACCAACCCCCACCCCTACACACACATTCAGGCCCAGGACAAGGTCCTCACCAGCTCTGCTCACCCTCCCAATCATTCCTGGCCAGAAAAAGTGCCTGAACCGTGTGTCAGATTCCAGTCTTGGCACAGACTTTATATCTCCCTACCAATATACTGCCCATTTAAAGAACCATAAAACATGACCGAATGGGGAATAGCAGTGGCTGTTTAGTATGCTTTAAAATTCTTTAATTTGCTGTGCCACAATAACTTGCACTTTAATAAAAGCAATCTCTCGTCTTAATAGCTACACAATAAAGAGTTATTTATATGAGTCAGCGTGCAGGCCCGAGCCTTCCAGGTGTGCCCCAGATTTTAAGCATTCGGAGCGATTTGCAGGCTGCCGCTGCCTGACGCAGCCCCTGCAAACTCCCCGACACTGTGCCATTTTGCAGTGTCACAACTCCAGGGCCACAGCCCGCCCCGGGCTCCTGGCCCTGCACAGCCCACTCAGCGCGCTGATTTATTTCGGTATTACGTTTAATTGTTTCCTTCTTGTGGAAGCCTTAACATGCAATGCTTGTAAATCTGACCCAAATCCTCCATATGGCACTCTGGTTTTCCATTTTCAAATGCATTCGCCCTGGGATAATGACTGTGGTATAACTCAATTTGAGTTCTGCTGCTGGGGACTTTATTACATAATGCTTTCTAATTGACCCTCATAGTTTAATAAGACAGTACATTTCACCAGAACATTGACAAAAGTTATTAATTTTCACTTCAGCAGAGACCCATGTCCCAATTAAATCCCCTGATAATGCCTGACTGACTGACCTCATTATGGCTAATGCTTATTAGTCCTGCGGAGAGGATAGCATCACACACTGTTAAAATGCCTAAATGAGCACATACAACCATCCACCGTGATTACAATTTACATACATGACAAATTTTACTCCCTAATCTTTGTCTGGTGCAATGAGTGTGGCATGCTGCTGTCATGCCATGGGATCAGTCATTGAGGATTTGGGAGGTGTTGTAAAAATGCCCTGTGAGTGTGCTAAGTTACACCCAGTTACACTATATCTGCCTTTCTAGGAAACTGCTTCAAGTGTGTGGGTGTCTTTAAACAGGAGATTGACTTCTGCCCTTGCCTTCTTTCATAAGAACAACTAGTATTCATTTGTTTGTTTGTTTTTAGCCGACCTCAAGAAATAGAAAAGAAAACCCACCAGCAGTAGCAGCAGCAGCAAACAATGATCTCAGCCTTCCTGCTTGGGTAGCTCATACTCCCTGAAGTGGACCTTTCTTCCCTGAGTTCAGTTGTAGTTTTACGTTTTCTCTGAGCTTTCATTTTGCAGGGGACTATGGGTGGAGGCTTATAGACTCAGCTTTCAGCTGAGGGTATCATAGATACCATCGCTTTTCACCAATGACGGGGCCACCTACTCAAACTGGTCCCGTATTGTGGGACAAGCTCTCGGAAGGTCAGTTGGAAGAAAAATGTATATTTGCACATGCTGATAAAATTGAAGCCTCAGAGTGGCAAGAAAAGGAAAGTGAAGATGTCTTACAGTGTCTGAGGCTTCAGATTGTTTTTTGACCTTTCTTCTTTTGGTCTACACAGCAATGTTTATCTTTGAGGCAGTCTGACCATGGCTCAACGTCTGCTTTTCCTGCGCAATGGAGTCATTCCCCCTGGGCTGTATGATTTGACACATGACAACAATCTAAGAGCGGAGATCAAACTTCTCAGACTCATGGCAATGTGACAAGTAATGTGTATTGACACAGCAAAGTGCATTCTGGAAATACAAGTGGGTGGGCGGGCACAGCCCCTTGCTCAGCTAGAGATAGCTTAAATCATAGGCTGCAGTTGCCCGCAAAGATAAAGCCAAAATTTGAATAATAACAATAACCAGCTGGAAGCTGCAATTCATTGAACTCTTCTCTCTCTCTCTCTCTTTTTCTTTTGATACCACCATGTTGAAAGCAGAAATTTTGTGGGAGAAACAGTAGTAATAATAACAAAAGAAGAAAATGAAAAAAGAAACGAAACTAAACCTCCTTAGGGAATATTTTAGAGTACTGCATACTCTGCCCCATCTCTCATGCTGCAGATGTCTACTGAGTACCTCCTTCGTGTTGGGCACTGTACTAGGTTTCAGAATACTACAGTGAACGACCTAGAGGGAGAGCACATCTTACCTACTCACAAGACACCCTACCACATGATGCTACAAAATGTAGGTACACAGGATGATAACGTCTGCTGATTTCCAAGATTTATGGGACCCCCAAGAAGGGGCATCGGAACCACATTTGGTGGTTCCTCCATGCATTCAACATGTGGGCATTTAGCCCTACTATGTGCTAAGTGCTATTGAGGCTCCCTGTCTACTCCTGATGCTAAAAAGTGACTCCTAGTGGTGACGCAAGGTGTGGCGGCTTCCTCGATGGGACGAGGATTCAATAGGGCATTGCTCATGAAAGGCCTTCACTGTCTGTTTGCAGCATCAATGATTGAAGGCATATACACGGAGGAAAAGTGAACTCATTCCCCCAAAAGAAGATTTTTAAAAACACTGCTGTGGGAGAAGAATCATCACAGGGCTGTGTAGTCATCGGGAAAGGAGGGATCCATTTGAAGGATGGGGGTAGGTTTAGAGAAGATGTGGCCAAGGAGGTAGTCACTGAGCTCTGGGTGTGGCTTTGGTGTTTAGACTTGAACCCACATCCTTTTTCCCTGTTGGGGTCTCCTGCTTTTCACTGGAGCCAGATCAAACTGGCCCAGAGAGCCAGTCGTTCCTAACTCTTTCCTACTACATTTTCAGTTGTATTGCATTGGTAGCTTGAATTTAGCCATGGTGGCAATATTTACACCACAGAAATTGGCAAACTCTAAAAGCCAGAGCTCTTCTCCTACGGCTACCCATGGCCCCGGAGCCAGCTGTTAAACATTGATCAGCACACCACTGCCTGCACACAAGAATCCCTAGCTGTGTGAAAAACACAACATTGATTTTATTAGATGACTGATGCAGGCTTATACCACAATGCAAAGAAAGCTCTGGTAAAAATTCACATTCACGCCTTAGGCCTGGGGGCCCTAACTTCCATGAAAGCAGTGCTGGGAACCTGTGCTCAGGTTGTCCACAGACAGGACAAGAAAGACTTGTAAGTCTGTTGAGAAGATTCTGAGCTGAATTCCTGAAGCAACTGCATGGCCGAATCACGAAGTGAGGTGAACAGGTGAGGACAGGCTGCTGCCCTAGATTACGGGTGTCCCACTCAGGGTGCTTTACTCAAGGGAGCAGCTGTGAATAAGAGCAATGAGGGTGATCCACGGCTTCCCTGAGAGAGCCACAAGTGGAATACACCATGCTTGGGGATTTGTGTTCTCTTTCAACTCAGTGACCCCACCCTCTAGGAAACCCGACCCACTGAAGGCTAGGCTCTGTCTTCTCAGGAGGAGCACCTTGTCCCATGGAGTGGAGCCCACAGGGATGGGGGAAGACTCAGAAGTGTGAGGAAGGTCTGTCTTTTAAGGGTTAAGGAAAAAATCTGAGTTGATATATGCCTCTTTCCTCCCCAGCAATGAAGGCTGAATAAATAGCCAGTGATGGGAAAGGAAGTAGGGCAGTAGAATAGCGTGTGCAGAGGCACAGCACTGTGGGAAGAAGAAATCATGGAGATTTCTGTGGGATCTATGGTGTGTTCTCGGGGGAGAGGGTGATGACAAGAGGAGAGCATAGAAAAGAAGGTGGGACCCAGACTGTGGGCCGTGGTGTTTGTTCTTTATTCTGTAGGCGACAAGGAATAAACCCAGATAGTTTGAACCAGGGAACGATATGGTCCAATCCCTTTTTAGGGACATGCAGGGTAGAGAAGTAGGGGAACAGCTTGATTGCTGGGAGACCAAGACCAGGCTGTTGCAGACACAGGTATTTGCTTATTCAGTAACAGTTCTCTTTTTCTTCCTTCCTAACAGAACCTCAGTTTTATTCAGAGTCAGTGTGCTGCATGTGAAAGAAAACAAAAGAAACAAAACCCCACTGCCATTTCCAACCTTCCTTGCAGAGGGAGTGGTCAGACAACACAGTTCCGGCCAATGAAATGTCAAGTGGCATTTCTGTGGGCGGAGCTTCCAGGAGAACTCTTTGAAAGGGCTGTCAGATTCAGGAGGCAGTTGCTTTTTCTCCTTTGCCCTTTCCTTTCTTCTAACCTGGAATGTGGATGTGGACGAAGAGCAACCATTTTGTGAGCATGAGGTGACAAGCACACTGAGGATGGCCATATGGCAAGAGTGATTGACTGGAAAGACAGGAGGCATGCAGGGCCCCTGGAGGCATGGTGGGGCTACCGTATTGATTCTGGATTTCTTAATGTGTGAGAAAAAAATCAGACTCTTATTTGGTGAAAGCCACAGCAAGTTCTGCTTTCTGTGACATCAGCTAAACCTGTTCTTCACTCCTTCTGATACTGTTTCACAGATGCAGGTGACAGTCCCCGAGTACCTGAACTGCAGCAGCCAGTGGCATGAAGACGTCAGGAATGGCTCTCAGGTAGACTTGGCAGCAGTATCTTCTTAGGGAAAGTGGGGCTTGAAAGACAGCGTAGCTCCTGAAACTGAGTGAAATATACAGGGCAGAACAGGCCTACCCCAAGGATTCAGGTTCAAGGGCTGGGTCGGACACATGTCAGAAGATGATGAGTTTGGTCAAGGGAGACTGAGTTTGAAGTGCTCAATGTGCAGCTAGACAGGGCATCTTCCAGGCTGCTGGAAAGGCCAGTCCGCTTTCAGGAGAGAGGTGGGGAGAGTTCTGAGAGAGAGATATTGCAGTTACCCGCAAAGTGATGGTGGCTGGATCCATTGGAGTGGACAGGATTATCCATGAGACAGATGCGTGAGGTGAAGCGGGGCAAAGAGACAGCTTTGGGGAACACCGCCAGGCAATGGACAGGCAGTGCTGGGTTGGGGATTGTGGGGGATAGAGCAGAAGAGCGTAAAGGGCTGGGAGAGGGCGGGAAGAAGAATTCACAGAGCCTGGGTCCCAGGAGCCAAGAGCAGAGACCGTCCGGAGAAGGAAAAGAGCCATTAAGAGTGCCAAATGTGGTGGAGTTGTCAAGGAGGATGAGGAATGAAAATTAGCCTATGGATTTGGCAATTACTGTGTCAGTTTTTCTGCTAAGGCTGCTCCCACTGAGGTCACTAATGAAGCCAGAGAAATAGAATGATTTGCCCAAAGTGACATCGTTAATAATGAGTCTAGCATTAGAAACTAAGGCTCCCAACTCGCAGTTAAGTGCTCTTTCTCTTTTATTACCCATACTTTTAGGCTGCCCCAAATCACAGAATCAGGTTTTCATAGAACAGCTTTGGGGTATCATTTATGGTCAGGTGCAAAAACCTTCTAGCTGTCTTTATTGATAAGTTAATTTAAATAGGTGTCACTTTGTCCTCAGATTAATATATCTCCTTAGCTAATATTTTGATGTGCTGAGATCTCCTAATGGAGAAAGAAGCAAGCCATGGAGAAGAAAAAAGTCAAGCCAGGCACGGTCCTCTCCCCAGCTGTCACTCAGGGCTCTCAGCCCTGGCTGGAAGCTGTCTTCCTTCCTCAGTCCATGTCCTGCCCCACAGCCAGAGGCTGAAGGGACAGTCTGAGATATTGCCTGGCAGAGGAGTGCTGTTTCTTTCATCTTAAGCAAGGAGGAGCCTTTCCAGAGATTGACCCATCCTAAGCAGACTTGCATCCAGCACTCACTCCTGCCGGGAACAGAAACAGCCTGGGCACGTGAAACCAGCCTGGGATATTTTAGCCGGAAGTTCTTACGCCATTTCCAGACCAATCAACAGGAAGGTCACAGCATCTATAAAAATCCAGAGCTATCTACACAAGAGGTGTGGGGTTCAGAGAGAGAGAGAGGCAAGAGAGTCCATCTTGAAATTCTCAAGGCTGAACCTGAATCTGTCTCTCTGTCTCTTTTTTCCCCCCCTCCCAAAAGCAGAGGTCAGAAAGATGTCACAAGGTGAGGGCAAAAGTGTCAAAGCCCCAGTGTGTTTAAGTCCCTGCTCTCCCAGGTGATTACACACTTATCAGTACAGAGGATAGCAAAGTAGGTGCACTGGCAGAAACCCCTCTTGCAAAACCTCCCCTATCTGAGAACAGAAAGTAAAGCAAATAAACATCCCGAGGCTGTGAAACTCTCCAATTGCCACCGGCTGCCCCAGGCTGACAGGGGGTGAGTCAGCAGCTTGGATATATAGCTGGCAGTTGGCAGGAAAACCCGGTGGGCTTGCTAGGGGGCCCTGCAATCCATAAAGGAAAGCTGTCTTAGCAGAGCAAGAGGTTTTTGTTGTTGTTGTTGTTTTTGCTGAGCAAATGAGCACTGATGTTTTCTCCCATGCAAGAAAACTGCTACAGACCTGGAGTCAATTTTTCTCCGATGGACAAGGTAGTGAAGGCCTCTGGCTGATTCAAGGGAGTAGGTACCATTCACTATAACTCAGAAGAGGGAGCATAAAGACGGAGATGCAGCCAAAATAAACAGATGGCTTGATCGGGTGGAGGATGCTGTCACGAGCAGACACACAGGTAGCATGGGCCCCAGGCAACCACACAAAGCCATTAAGAGGAGCCAAAACTCAGCAAAGAGTTCTAGAACCCTGGGAAACAGATTGTGCCCTGCCCCAGGGGGGTCGCCTTGGAATTGTCACCGATCCAAAGGTAGTCAAGTTTGCACAGAGCAGCAGACCCAGCAGGCAGGCAAGCTTGGACACCAGGAGGACTGAGAAAAGACAGAGCAGAGAGTAAAGAGGTGAGGCAGCGAGGTCAGTGTAAACTCAGAACCCCTCAAGTGGCTGCAAGGTTGAGCAGCAGATAGGATGGCGTGTTGGCTGGCAGGCTGCTTCCAGAACCAACTCAGAGCCACTGAGGCAAGTCCACAAACATTTCCTGAGCGCCCTGTGGGTACCAGAGCTCTGCCCTTGAGGATCTTGTGACCACAAGTGAAATGTTTATAAATAGATAAATTACACTGCAAAAAATGATTATGAACAGAATCCTGAAGGATCATAAGGGAGAGAGCTGTCATGGAAGGCTTCAGAGAGGAGGTGACACTGAAGCTGGTTAATGAAGACTGAGCAGGCATTTGACAGTAAAGAAGGAAAAATTGTACCAAAGACTACAGTTGGGTAACCACAAGGTTATTATGATGTAGGCTCTGGTTGCAGAGCAAAAAAGTTCAGTTAATCTAGCTGAAGTTATGAGGAGGATTACTACAGAGGTACAACAGAGACTCTTACCAGAAGGGAAGAGGAAAGAAGAGTTGTGGGATGCCATGGGGACTGGACCCAGGAAACAACGATCCAGTGTCAATTCCTGATAGAGGCACAGGGACTTCCATCCTCCAAGCTCCATGCCTCGTCCACTCCCCGTGTTCCTGAGGTCCATTCTTCTCCTGTTACATGTGGCTCAGGAATCCCATGTCTTTGCCTCATAGGCATTCCTGAATTGCTCTGGCATCAACTTCAGAACCAATTCCTATGACCTTACAGGTCAAGTGCCCATCATCCTGGGGGTACACCAGACTCCATCCCTCAGTGCTGTATTTCCCAGGACAGAGAACCCAATTGGCTCTGATTAGGTCATTGACATCTGATGGGTAAATTGGTGTCCGGAGCCAGAAGGGGTAAGTGCAGGTGTTATATAATGTCACCTTTCTTTTTTTAAAAAAATTATACTTTGACTTCTGGGGTACCTGTGCAGAACATGCAGGTTTGTTACACAGGTATACATGCGCCGTGGTGGTTTGCTGCATCCATCACCCCGTCATCTACATTTGCTACGTCTCCTAGTGCTATCCCTCCCCTAGCATCCCACTCCGCTGCTATCCCCACCAGCCTCCCACCCCCCAATAGGCCCTGGTGTGTAATGTCCCCTTCCCTGTGACCATGTGTTCTTATTGTTCAACTCTCACTTATGAGTGAGAACATGCAATGTTTGTTTTCTGTTCTTGTGTCAGTTTGCTGAGAATGATGGTTTCCAGCTTCATCCAGGTCCCTGCAAAGGACATGAATTCATCATTTGTCATGGCTGCATAGTATTCCATGGTGTATATGTGCCACATTTTCTTTATGCAGTCTATCATTGATGGTCATTTGGGTTGGTTCGTCTTTTTGTTTTTTGAGTCAGGGTCTCACTCTGTCACAGAGGCTGGAGTGCAGTGGTGCAATACTGGCTCACTGCACCCTCGATTTCCCAGGCTTAGGTAATCCTCACACCTCAACTTCCCAGGTAGCTGGGACCACAGGTGCCTGCCACCATTCCTGGATAATTTTTTGTATTTTTTGTAGAGATGGATTTTCTCCATGTTGTTCAGGCTGGTCTTGAACTCCAGTGTTCAAGCAATGTGCACATCTTGGCCTCCCAAAGTGCTAGGATTATAGGCATAAGCCGGCACACCCAGCTGAATGTCACCTTTCAAGGTGTGAGTGGGTGTGGATGGGGAGGGATGACTGGCATATTTCCTATGGTGCATGTACTCATGTGAACACTCTGGAAACACAGGAAACCTGACATCAGCTTTCAGAATAGACTACTGTCTCTCTGTGCTCTAATTGTACAAACCTTTATCTTAACACTGAAAATATTATAAAAATTTATCTTAATGTGGCTCTCTCCATCACAATTTAAATCCTAAAATAAGGGTAAACATGTTAATAATATGTAATCGTGTTTATCATTGCAATTCCAGAAAATAGCATAGCATAAGGCACCTGTAAGGCTGAATACACTTTGATCATCCTGGTAGTTTCTGCCATCACCTTCGTTCTTGGTTTTCCGTTCTCTGTAATTGTCTGTTATCTGCAGCTTCCCGTGGTGGGAGAGAGACACACTCACTATGCTGTTTCGGCAGACAACTGAGAACAGAGACATTACAGATGTCAGAACTGGGCTCACCTTGTGTGCAAATTCCATAGGTATGCAGAGGGTCCTAAACTGTGGCCACTATAGAGTAGTGTCTTAGTCTGGGCTGGAGCTAGAGCCTTGAAAGAGATGATTAAGTTAGAAATGGAACCATCAGGGTGGGCCCTAATGTGATCTAACTGGTGTCCTTATAAGAAGAGGAAATTTGGACACAAAAGAGACACAAGGGATGTGCTCACATAAAGAAAGTCATTGTGAAGGGGCAGCAAGAGGGTGACCTTCCACAAGCCAAGGAGAGGGACCTTGAAGGAGATCAACCCTGATGGCACCTGGATCTTGGACTTCCAAACTCCAGAAATGTAAAAAAAAAAAAAAAAAAAAAGTCACTTAAACCACCCAGTCTGTGGTATTTTGTTAGGGCAACCCTAGCAAAGGAATACACACCCCAAGTAAAACTCAGCAGGCATTAGGACCCTCTTTGAAGGACATGCAGGAGATCCCAGATCAAATAAAGTAGCCAGCTCCTACCAAGAAAAGCCAAGGGCAGGAAGAGATTGAAAAGAACAGCCGCTGATGGAAGAGCGTAATCAGAGAGAAATGAATAGAAACTGCCCAAAGAAAATATGTGCTACCTAGCAACAAATACATGAAGTGTAGAGAATAGGCCAAACAAATAGCTCTAAAGAGGACGTGGTAGTGGTAGGGGAAGTAATCAAAAGTAGGAAAGCGAGAAACTATGAAAAAAAATCAGACAGCGACTCAGCTAGAGAAATTACAGCACCAAGTTAAGAAAGTGCAAAAACATGATAAGGAAAGCAAAGGTGAAGAATGAAAAGATTGCGAGAGAGGCTAAGATAAATAATAAGGCATTTTTCAAGCACAGAAGGAACAAGAGGTCAGTACAAGAGCCAACGGGGCCTCTAAAAGCGGGCAGAGGCAATTTATTGATAGAACATGAAGACATCGCTAAAAAATATTAAAAGCCTTTCCCCCGCTCCTGTTCCTTGCCTCTCTTCACAAAGGAATATGGGGACATATGCCGGAGCAGACATAAATTTCCCAGGAGTGGAAAAAAGACATATTGAAGGAAATCAGATCATGTCAGCACAGGTGATCAAGAAATTAGGACATCAGAAAAAGTGCCGAAAGTCTAGAGCCAGGCCAGAGCCGCCTGGAATGAGGGACCCAGAGGCCAGCATGGCCCGAGGTTAAGGCCAGGCAGGGTTGAGCGCGGGTCCCGGGCACAGGCACAGAAGCTGCTGCAGGAAGCAGTCTTGGGCCACACCTGAAAGCTCATCTTGTAGATGAGTTTTCATCTCTGGTACAGGGAACAGATTCAGGGTTGAATCAGGCCTTTATAGCCAAAGCAGCTGGCATTTGATAATCTTTGATGGGGCTCTTGTTTTTAAGAGTACCCGCGTGACCTAAGTTTGGGGCAAAAGTTCACTCTCCTTCCCAGATCATAGACAGAAGACCTAGATTCAAGTCATGACTCTGCTACAGGCCTGTCTGTCATTTCAGGCTAATCACTGAGTGTCGCAGAGATGTAGGTGCCTCATCTCTAAAGCGGAGGTGAGCATTCCCTTGCTCTAAAGTGGACCGTGATGCTCAGATGAAATCATTACTCACCCACCAAAACGACAAGTAATCTTGAGTGCTTTTAATGTGCCAGGCACATTGTAGGTCAAGGGAGGGAGGAGGAATAGAGACAGATCCCTGCCCTTCCACGGTTGACATTCTAGTGTTGGGGAAAGAGATAAACAAGTAAACAGAAAAATAAACAAGCTAATTTCAGAGACAGTTGAGAGCTTGGGAACAAATGCATAGCTGTGCAAAGCCGTGTCTCTTACCGGTGGTCAGGGTAAATGGCATTGAGTTGAGACCTGAACCAGGAGGAGGAATTTTCTGGGACAGGACATTCTAGAATGAGGGCAGCAGGCTTCGGTCCTTATTAATGTATAAAGGCATTGTTTAGAGCATACAGTGTGGCCAAAATGCTGGTTCTGAGTGACATTATCAAGAGCCTCTTCTGAGGCTGAAAATTTGATATTTCTTTTCTGTCCCTTCAATCTGACTAGACTGTATGGGTTGTCAAATCAAAGCAAACTTCAACCACACAAACCTGGCAACAAAGAAAGAAGTATAAAGCACACAACACATATAACATGGATCCCTGGAGGAGCTGGGAAGGACACCCTTTTTCTTTCCAAAAGTGGGGCCTCCCTTGTGACAGGGATACTGAGGCCATGGTCACTGCTTGTGGCCTGCCAGAAAGTCCTAGACAAATATTCAGTTTCAGCTATACTGCTTACCTTGGGCTACACAGATTCTGTGTAGTGAATGGGATAAAACACGAAGATCACGGATGTGCTTTCCTGCTAAAAAGCACCAGTCCTCCTTCAAATAGATTCCTTTCCATTCCCACACTCTGTAATAGCATAATTGAGTCATGCAGTAATTAAAGAGAAAAATGTCACTATTGTGCTTCCAAATATATAATTTAATTTTCATAAAACAAATCCAACTTTTGTCTGAATGCTGGGAGAAGAAAATAAATGGAACCACAAATCTCTACCATTTCATCTTAATACAAGATAAGTCAAATTTCATTTCACAAATGTTTATTGAACACCTACTAGTTTCAGGGCATATGCAAAATAAATACTGCCTGGTCCTTGTCAGACACAAACTCATGGTCTCTACTTTAAATCACAGTGTTTCAAAATGCAACATCTACTGGATCAGGAGAAGAGCTTTTATAGTGATTTTTACAAAGAAATAAAGCAGGAGCAATTATACTCTAGCAATACTGGACACTCACAGATGAACATGTTTTTAAGCACATGAACCCCCAGATTTTTGTCTTGAGTAGAACCTTAAATGGAGTTCTACAGGACAAGAAGATGGGATTTGTGCTCAGGCAGGCCCGGATTGAAAGCCTAGCTCATCTCCTCACTAGTTGTGTGACATTGGCAAGTTTCCTCATTCTCAGTTTCCTCATCTGTAACATGGGGCTCATGGTACTGACCTCATGGAGTTGCTGTGAGGATAAAATGAGTTCATGCATTCAGGCTGAGAGCTTGGCTGTTGTAGGTGCTCCACAATTGCCCCTTTCCCCTTTTAACTGGGGTCATTGAAAAATAAGCAGTTAGATGATTGAAAATGTGCAATTGTTTGTGTCTTCCTTTTTAAAAAAGGAGCTAATACCAGCTCAATGTTTTGGAACAGATGCCTACAATGTGTTTCATGTCTTTCTGTCTTCAGAGAGAATAACTTGTCATTTGATAGCGTAATCCTCTGATTCTCCAGGTCACACCAGCCTGAGGCAGAACAGCAATGGCAAGATCTCAGTGACAGAAGAGACACTGCCCCTGCTTGTATTGAGGGAAACACCCCTCCTAAAATCCTCTTCATGTGGTGCTGCAGTTTCTAAATTTAGTCATGATGCAGTTCACCAAACGCCCGTTAGATGCTACTGAGGATAAAGTGGCAAAAAACCGGATGCAGCCCTTGTTCTCAAAGCACTTGGACTTGGGTTTGCTGAGCCACGTGACCACACAGGTGCATGTTTGTAATCATTTGACAGCAACTTCTTGCAACTGTGGCAGGTCTTAAGAAGAAGGTGTACACGGTGTTACAGGAATCTTAATTAGGGAATTTGTCTTAGGCAGGGAGATGAGAAGGCGATGCTTGAGCTGAGTGGAAGACCTGGAAGAATGAAAAGGAAGAGGAGAGGGACAGCATTCTGGTCAAAAGAACAGAAGGAGGCAAGTGTCAGGGCTGGAGTGCAAAGAAAGGTTAGGTTGGCACCATGCACAGCCTGGTGGGCCTCGCTGGGAGTTTTCTGCTTAACTTAGGAGCAATAAAAATCTACCGAAGAGCTTTGTGTAGGGAAGTGGTATGATTCGATTGGAATGATCACTAATGTTGGAAACTGAAAGAGAGGTATGCAAACCTATTAGAGGGAGTTATGAGTATCTCGAGAAGAGTTGATGGTGGCTTGGACAGGGTGATGGTAGAAGTTGATGGAGAGAATTTTATTTTATAGATTTTAGGTATATGTAGGGGATGAAAATGATAGGAGCTTGAAGATGGTTTGTATGGAGTGGGGGAGGAGGAAGGTAGAAACCCTTGAGAGATTCCTAGGATTCCACCTTGAAAGATAGATGAGAGGGCACAGGAGGAGGGTCACTGAACTGGGGAACACTGGAAGGCACTGGGAGCATGGAAGGATCACAAGTCCTGTTCTCGGTGCTTGACCTTGAGGCTGCCATTGAGAAAGATGAAAGATGTCAAGGAGCAATTTAGATACTTGGGTTTGGAGCTCAGAGAAGCCAGGAATAGGTGTAACAGAAACCATTATTATTTTTGGAGGAGGTCCTTAGAAACAGCCTGGGATGAAGGGTCATGTACAAGTTACTTATTAAGGCTGTGTTCCCCTGGGAGACTGGTCAGGGAGTGGAGCAGGGAAAGAGAAGAAGCCGAGCAAAAGATTATCTCAGGGTAAGGTATTATCAAGGGGTCATCCCTGCAGAGGACAGGCTTTAGCCTGCCTCCTGGGGGCTCTGGTGAATAAGTCACAACTATTGCGAAGGAACCTCAATGGGAGGGGCTGGGCAATCCCTGAGGGCAATCCTCCTCCACCTCTTCCTTCTCCAGGGGCTGCAGGTGCAGCTGGTGAGGGGTGGGGCACAGAAACCCTAAAAAGAGATCCCAGGGCAGCTGGGTGGAGTGCTGACATCCTCACTATTGGGGTGAACAAGAATTGCCTAGGGAGATGGAGTGAGAAGAGAGATGGTCAAGACCGCTGTACCGAGGGTGTCCAAAATGTGCTGACTGATTTGAACAGGAGCTTAGAAAGGAGGCTGAGAAGGACGACTGTTTCACAACCACCCTGCAAAGACAGCAGCAATATGAGTTTTATTATCTCCAATTTAAAGATGAGAAAACCAAGGCTTGGGGAGGTTGGAATTTGAACACAGAGCGCCTGACCCTAAGCCTAGTGGTCCTTTAAACCCAACAAGAGACGGTTTCCCAGTGCTGGAGGGCCTCAGTAGTGAAAAGAACTGGTCCTCTTTTGAAGGTGTTCATAGATGCCAGTGCTCATGGTTGAACACTCGCATTGCCAGATTTGAGAACCTGGGGAGAAAGGGAAGCTGGGGGGTGATTTATGGTGATTTTTACAAAGAAATAAAGCAGGAGCAATTATACTCCATTTAGCAATACTGGACACTCATGGACACACATTTTTCAAGCACATGAACTCTCAGATTCTTATCTGGCCTAGAGCCTTAAATGGAGTTCTACAGGACAAGGAGATGGGCTTTGTGCTCAGGCAGGCCCAGATTGAAAGCCTAGCTCATCTACTCACCAGTGTGTGATATTGGGCAAGATACATAGCTTCTCAGTTTCCTCATCTGTAACTTGGGGCTCCTGGTACTTAGCTCATGGAGTTGCCTAAAGATAAAATGAGATCATGCATTCAAGCTGAGAGCTTGGCTATTGCAAGTGCTCCACAATTGCCCCTTTCCCCTTTTAACTGGGGACATTAAAAGTAAGCAGTGAAAGGATTGAAAATGTACAACTGCTTGTGTCTTACATTTTGAAATGGAGCTAATACCAGTTCAGTGTTCTGGAACTGATGCCTACCAATGTGTTACGTGTCTTTGTCTCTTCAGAGAGGTGGGGAGGAGTGGCTGGAGCCACTCCCCTGCATCCCAGGAGACAAAGGTGAGTGCGATGAGGGCTTGGGGCAAATGCGTGGGAGTCTCAGCTGCCCAGAGCACAGAGCCCAGCCTGCTTGCTGTCTACCAAGGCTTTGAATTTATTTTCTGCCTCTGGGGAAGCTTCTGTTGACTTTGTCCATTAAGCAGGCTTGCAGGATGTCTGCTGACCCCAGGTTCCTTCTCCCCTGAGGAAGCCTCACTGCCTCAGAGATCAGCAGAGGTGTGCTGGTTCCCAGGGCTTCCCTAGTCCAGAGGGAGGGTGTTGGGGGTGGAGTGGCTCTGGCCGGGGACACAGGGGCATGCCTCAGGGACACAGAGCACGACCCTCTGTTTGCCGACTCTCTGACTCTCTGGCTTGAGAAGCAGTGAGGAAAATCAGAACTAAGAATACCTGCCCCCTGAATTGTCTGGGATTAATTAGGAGACTGATAATGCATAGTGTGTGCCTAGGATGAAAATGAGTTATGGTCTCGTTACTAATATAGCTGGGTGGATGATTAGTATATAAAACAAGGCCACTTCTCAATAAGCCAGAGGTCATTAGGTGTCCCCACAGAGTGACTTAAGCCAAGCTTGTGTTTGTGAAGAATTCCCACTGATTTACCAGGGAGTAAGAGCCAGCAAATCAAAGATATTTTGCCCAGTTTAGTAAATAAAATGCAAAGACCCTGCATGATGCTTGTGTTTGTTTGTTTTTTCCTTATAGAAAATATTTTCTATGAAATGGAACACCAACATTAAAAGTAAAAAGGGGGTGGGAAGAAGAAACCTAAAACCAATGTAAATTGGAAGCAAACTAGTATTCATTTCCTGTAGAGGAATTTTATATTTTTTAATGGAGTTACTGTGGCTTTTTATTTCAGTGTAAGGTGAAGAGTCAAAGAATGAGGATTTAAGGCTTCCAAGTGTGTGCAGTTATATGAACAGACCCTTAAATTTGCCAGCACGCCCCAGGCACTGCTCCTGCATAACTAATGTCTCCCTCACCAGGGCCAGGGCGGAGGGCCCTTTGACTCCCCTGGAAGTTATGCAGGGATAAGGGGAGTGTCAGGAATGCAGGATTAGGCCCCATAATTGAAGCTGTCATTAGCTGAAGAGGCAGGCAGGCTTGTGAGCCTTTCCAAGTTTGCATTTATTATAAGATGAAGATATGGCTCCTTTGGTATAAAGAGGTTAGAGGAGATTTCTGCAAGTAGGCAATATATACTCCCCCCACCACCTTTTTAAGTTGGTTTGTTCTACAACATTCAATATGCTCTTCTTAGTAGATCCCAGAAATGCTGAAATCATCCTTTAGAGGATTTTCTTTATCTTCTGAGGAAGGCCAGCTGGAACCTTCTGAAATGATTCCCATTCAGCGTGCAGCCACAGGCAGTACCAATGGTAAGGATGAAATATTATTTTTGTAAATTACATGTAGTTACAGCAGTGTCACTTAATTAAACACTCCTTATTGGATGATGAGAATGGAGACCATGGGGCTGAGCATCCTCTACGGCATAAACAAGCCAGGAAAGGGAAAGGTCTTAAGGCTCTGGAGAGATTACTGTGATCATTCCTCATATCCATGCAAGTCGCATTCTAAGTACACCTATTCTTTTTCTATTTAGTTTTTTTTTAAATGGTGGTAAAATATAAGTAACAACAAATTTAGCATTTTTAGGTGTACGATTCAATGGCGTTAAGTACATTCACATCATTGGGCACCCATCACCACCATCCATCTCTAGACCTTTCCATCTTTCCATACTGAAACTCTATTCATTCAACAATAACTCCTTCCAGGCCCTGGCCCCTGGATCCCTCCAGCCCCTGGTAATCTCTATTGTACTTTCTGTTTCTATGAATTTAACTACTCCAGGTACCTTATATAAGTGAAATCACACAATGTTATTCTCTTTGTGCCTGACTTATTTCACTTCATATGTCTTCAAGGTTCAGCCATGTTGTAGAATGTATCAGAATTCCATTCTTTTTTTAAAGCTGCATAGTACTCCGTTGTATGTTAATACCACATTTTGTTTATCCATTCAGCCGTCAATGAACACTGGATTGCTTTCACCTTTTAGTTATTGTGAATAATGCTGCTATGAGCATCTTTCCATGTGCATACGTATTTTCTCCAGACTCTGCCTTCGGTTGTTTTGGGCATATGCCAAGAAGTAGAATTTCTGGCACATACAGTAATTCTGTTTCTGATTTTTTTGAGGGGGCTCCATAGCAGTTGTACCATTTTACATTTCCACCAGCTGTACAGAAGTTGGGCTCCAATTTCTACATCCTCACCAACACGTGGTATTTTCAGCTGGTTTTTGTTGTTGTTGTTAGTAGCCATCCTAATGGATGTGAGGTGGTAACTTATTGTGGTTTTGATTTGCATTTTCCCAATGATCAGTGAATTTGAGCATGTTTTTGTGTACCTGTGTATAAATATTCATTCCAGCCCTCACTTTCAGTTCTTTTGGGTGTATACCAGAAATGGAAGTATGCGCCACTCAAACATTGGAGCAGCCCCCATAAAGACTTGCTGGGCAATATTTTGAGTGGGTTATGACAAGCCCTTAGGGTATAAGAAAACTTCGACCAGAATTCTAAGAGGTAGAGAATATTCTGGCTAACAGAGGATTAATTAGATCTTTTCATTTTTGTTTCAATCATGCTTACTAAAATTCTTCCCAAAATATTTTATTCTGTGTTTTCGATGAGTTCCACAACATGTCTTAAGAGAATTTTCATTATCCTAGAGGAATACTATAGGATGATCACCTGGGAACTAGATGCTTAATGTGCTGTCCTGGGGTTTCAGATGAGAAGCATCAAATATGTTTACTCATGTTATAGGCCAAAAGGTAACAGTTGTATAGGACTGTGAACCTGAAGTCAGTTAAATATTTGGGGATGTGGTTTCAGAATAAATGATCTGTAGCTCTTCTTTCTGGCAGTGACTGGAGAGCAGGTCCTGTTGTCTATTAAGGCCACTCCTAGTTCATGAAAATAAAACCATGTCAACTGCATATTAAAGAATGTTTATCTTTCTGTTCTCCTAGGAGGGAATTGGAGGGGCCAGGCTGGGAAAGTGCCTTGTTGACCCAAATGTGGTAGCATATCATCAATGTTTCAATGGAAAAGAAAAGTGTGTTCAACATTACTTCATTGTTTCTCCTCATTGGAAATGAGGATTAAGGCAATTCTGCATTTATTCATAATGATATCCCTGGCACCAGTCTAGTGCCAGGCACATAATATGTGATCAGTAACTGTTTATTCAATGATCAATGATGCCTGCTCCTTTAAAAGACTGCCTCGCTACACCTCACTCTCATGTAATGTCAAGATGATAGTTTTCTATCCGAATTGGGATAGAGCATTTGGCTGGCCAAGCTGGGTCCCAGGTGTTGCTACTGTAGACAGGCCCACTTCTCACCCCTTATTTGCATCTGTTTGCAACCATTCCTTTAATTGCATAGGGAACATTTTCTTTTGGAAAGAGGCAGAAAGGAAAGGGAGATACTGGCTAGAATGGCAGGAACAACTATTCTGAGTCTGATCTGGCAGACAGAGTTTGAACCCAAGTCCAGAGGAATGAGAGCCAGAGCACGGGAGAGCTGTTCTGAGAAGGTGAGGTTCTGGCATGGATCTGCTGCTTTGGGGCCCAGGTGATCATGCAGCCATGGAAGCTTCTATTCTCCTCTTTTCTGCGCAGATCCACAGCCTGCTCTGGACACATCACAGACGGCAGCCTGGGTGGGAAATGGCTATCTGGGGACGCTCACTGTCCCGGGGCAGCAGGGGCTTCTTCAGGCAGCTCTATGGGAGCCATAGAGGAAGGAAAGGAAGGAGCAGAAAAGGAAAGAAATGTGGGCAGCTGGTGCCCACTGAAGCTCTGACAACAAACTGTAGGCTCAGGCTAGCTCCTTTCTGGGGCATATACGGGGTTCAAACCATAGCTGTTTATGTGTGTGTGTGTGTGTGTGGTCACCAGCTGGTGAGATCTGGGGGATATTTGTGCTCCAAATTACTACCTTTGTACCTGTAAGAAAGCAAGCACAAAACAGATACCCACTTCGGTAGCAAATAGACAAGGAAAGGACAACAAACTCCACACCAAAAAATCATCTATAATCCTAAACAGATTTATCCACAGCTTGTTACAAAGAATGGTCTTCGTGTCAAATAAAAATCCCAGGTTTGCTGAGGTCGGGAGTTCGAGACCAGCCTGACCAACATGCAGTAATCTCCTCTCCACTAAAAATACAAAAAATTAGCCGGGTGTGGTGGTGCATGCCTATAATCCCAGCTACTCAGGGGGCTGAGGCAGGAGAAATGCTTGAACCCAGGAGGAGGAAGTTGCAGTGAGCCACGATGACACCATTGCACTTTAGCCTGGGTGACAAGAGTGAAACTCTGCCTAAAAAAAAAATCCCAGGTTTGAATAATGATTACAATGATAATAATAATAAGAGCACACATTTTTCCACAGTGTTCCCTGTGTGAAAGGTACAATTCTGAGTACTTTGTATGTTTTAATTAGTGTAATCCTCCCAGCAGTCCTATGAGATAGGGTGTCTTACTGCAGCCACTCTACAGAAGAGGAAGCTGAGGCAAAGCGAAGTTACGTAACTTGGTCAAAAATCACACAGTCAGTATGCAGCAGAGTTGGGATTCAAATCAAGAAGACGGCTTTATCTCATCATGAGATATGGTAAAGATACCAGCTTTATTGAGGTATAGTTTACCTACCATAAAACTCATCCTTTTTGCCTTTGGTTTTTTCTTTTGAGACGGAGTCTTGCTCTGTCGCCCAGGCTGAAGCGCAGTGGTGCAGTCTCTGCTCCCTGCAACCTCCGCCTCCCAGGTTCAAGCGATTCTCCTGCCTCAGCTTCCCAAGTAGCTGGATTATAGGCATGCACCACCACACCTGGCTAATTTTTCTGTTTTCAGTAGAGACGGCGTTTCACCATGTTGGCCAGGCTGGTCTCAAACTCCTGACCTAAGGTGATCCGCCGGCCCCAGCCTCCCAAAGTGCTGGGATTACAGGCATGAGCCACCATGCCCAGCCCACTCACCCTTTTAAAGTATATAATTCAGCAATTTTTAATATATGTTCAGAGGTGTATAACCATCACCACTATGTAATTTCAGAACACTTTTATCACCCTAAAAGAAGCTTGATATCCATCCATTAGGTTTGCTCCCCATGCCCCCTCCCCCCACTCCTAACCCTAATCTACTTTCTGGCTACAGGTTTACCTATTCTGCTTTGCACATAAATGGAATCATACAATAAGTAGTCATTGTGTCTGGCTTCTTTTTCACTCAGCAGGATGCTTTCAAGGCTCAGCCATGGTGTGGTATGTATCAGAATGCCAATCCCTTTTATGGTCAGATGATATCCCATTGTATAGTTACACCACATTTTACTTATCCATTCATTAGTTGACAGACGCTTGGGTTGTCTCCACTTTGTGGCTCTTATGAGTAATGTTCCTATGAACCAACTATGCTATATTGCCTAACAAAAGTTTAGTTAAAAAATAAAACCAGAATATATTTCACATATGATGACTAATAAGCTAATTTTCTGGAAGATTCATGAATTGCCTTTCTAAAGCCAGCAGGCACTCCTCTGTCTATCTGTATTTAAGGAGCTGATAAAGGTGGTAGAGATCATGCCAGATGATGTATATAAAATGCTTTCTAAAACTTTAAAGCATCTGTGCAAATACTGGTCATGAATAACATGAGCTAGCCAATGAGAGTTGGAGTTAGACACCTGAGGATAGTTAGATGACAAATTGAGGTTTTATTGTTAAAAACACTATTTATTTTAAAAGGGTCTATGCTGTGTTAACTGGGAGGTGGAAAAGGGGCCCACTTTGTGTCCATAACCAGCCACAATGGGCTATTCCACAAATGTCATTGTGGGTCCCAGGGATACTAGTTTCTCTGCTACCATATTCCTCTTTCCTATTTGTTATTCACTTTTGATATCTTATTGATCATTCCTCATGTAAAGAAAAGGACATTTTTAACTCTCTAATCCAGTTAGGAATATGTTTAGCTGCATACAACAGAAAACCTAACAGTGACTTAAACAGAATTGTATATTCTTATATCACAAGACATCTGAAGGCTGCTTTGGCGTCCGTGGTGTTCGGACCAACGTGTCTGTGCTTTTTAAAAACTTTCTGTCATGTTCACAAGAGGCTTGCCTCACCTTGAGCAGTCATGTCTGTGTTCAAGACAAAAGGGGCTTGGGTAGCGGTGGTGTCAGGACAGCTGAAGCCCTCCAAGAAGCCCCCAGCTGACCTGTGTTCCGTCTCATTGCCCAAGAGATCACCAGGGAGGCTGGGAAATACCATATTTAGATTTTCCACCTGCCATAGTAGAAAGGGGCGAAGAAAAAGGAGGTTGGAAATAGGTGCCAAGTTATTTTTTAAAATGTGTTAGCCACACTCACCTCATCAAGAGAAGTCAGGAAATCCAGGCAGGTGGGAGGAGGCAGCAACAGCTCTGAAGGAAGAGGCTGGCACAGCCCCATTCTTTTCCAGGGGTTTTGCTCAGTGAAGTCCTTCATTTGCCATTTCTGCTCTCAGACTTGCGATTTCACCCCACAGACACTGGTTTGGCTACATAATGGTTGAAGGCATGTCTGGATGTTTTAATGATGTGACCATACAGCATTGTGACATGATGTGGTCCTGAGACACTGTGACCAGAACCAATCTGGCTGGCTGAGCCATGTCTAAATCTCAGCAAGTTTGGCCAGGGTTGAGGGCCCAGCTTGGAGTGGTCACAGGTGTTCTGCCAGGGGCTTTCTGAATCTGTTCCTCCTCATTAGGATTAAGATGCTGGAGGCCAGGACCCAGGACTCACTATTCCATTCTATTTTCCTTTCCCTGCTACCCTCCCCATCTGTACTGGAACAGCCCTGGGCACGTACTCTGGTCTCCATAAATGCTTGGTGGATAAACTCACATTCCTGGTGACTGGTCAAAGATGTGTCACTTATTATGAAGTGTGCCAAGAAAGTCACTCACTTGTCCAGTAAGCACTTGAGAAATTTAATCTGTGAACCAATTACTTCAATACAGTTTCCAGAAATAGAGTTGTTCATCCTTTGAAGTAGGTTAATTGTCAACTGACATTTTATCTTTGTTGATTCATCTGGCAGACAATTAGCAGGGGCTTCTGAAGTGTCAGGCAAGGTGCTAGGCACAGAGGAGCACAGAGAAGACCCTAACACTGCCCACAGGACTCAGAGGGGATCGGGCTAGATAGGCGCATCAGCAACGCACCCGGGTCTGTGAAGGGTTGCATCAAAGCTCTGTGGGCCAGCAGGGAGAGAGTGATTCATGGCAGGGAGGAGTTGTCGGGTTGTGAGGTTAGATTGGCTGCTGGTGTCTCCTTCCTTAGACAATCTAAGCTGACCGCTGGCCTCGTTACACCAAGGGGGTCGGGGGCATGACTTTGTCTGGCTTCCCCCAAGATGGGCTCATTGGTGAGAGCACGCTGCTTTCTGGAGCTCATCCACATATGCTCCAAGTTGGCTTTTTCAAGAAGCAGGATAAAGAACACTAAAGAGAGTCAGAATGAGGTTCAGGAAGCCCGAGGCCCAGGTCCCCTCTCTGAGGGAAGCTGGTGGATCTAACCTTCTTCAGTCCCCAAAGACTTCGTTTGGAGTGATGGAGTGAGTTGTTGCAGGATGTCTGGGAAGAGCTGTCTACAAGATGCTCACAGGTTAAGACACTCTGAGGGTGGAACGTTACAACACAACTTTCTTCACAAAAAAATTAACTTAGGAAATAAAAACATCAATGTAGTTTTGGAGGCATCTTACGTTCTCATTAAAATGAAATGGCTTTATGGAGTCCCATATGGCTGGGGGGAATGCATATTCTTGGGACATAGACAACCAACCCATTTATATGAATACTGGAACAGCATTGAGAAAAATGCCACTACTCTGTAGCCTCTAAAGGGTTAACATCAGGGCATACTTGAGACTTGGCGGCCAAAGGCAGCTATGTGACCTTTTATTGTTAAATCAGATTGGAAGCCATAGCACAAAGCTGGGGGTGGAGAGTGAAGCCAGTGGCCCTGAAGACTGCAGGAACAGGGCCGTCACACCCTGTGGTTAGTGCCTGAGTCAGAAAAGCAAGCTAGAACGAAGCCTGTATCTCCAAGGGGCATTTCCAAACCAGTACTTGAAGACTTTTTACAAATTAAATTTGTACTTCTTGCTATCCTTTAATTTTGAGTATGCACTAACACAACAGATTTGCTAAATCTGGAAGTTGGTAAGCAAGCATGTAATCATTAGTAACTCCTTAGCCAAGAATCTCACTGAATATTTCATATGCTGCCTCATTAATGCCTGTCCCTGCCCATTGATCTTTGGCAATTCTATGATATCACTTACTCCTATTTTACAGATGCAGAAGATGAAGGAGAGAAAATTAAGTGCCTTCATGGAGAATTAATCATGCAACAGAATCAAGAGCTCCAAGTGTTCTGGCTTTCAGTTCTTGGCCTTGACAATGAAACTGGGCTCCTTTTTTTTCCTCCTAGGAACAGCTAGAACTTTCACTTTCTGGGGCTGACAAAGAAAATCACCATTTGCTCAAAAGGTAGTGAAATGCCTACTTGTTAGCCCTCTGGTCAAGACAACATCCTTGAACGTGCTTTAAAGGAGGTTGATGTGAACCAGATCCCACTGTTTTGTCTCAATTGCAGCGGGCTCAACCACAATTAACCAAAAAAAAAAAAAGAGTAGTGGGGGGGAAGCAAAACCTAAACCTATGAGTGAACTGAATTTCCTTATTTCTTTGATTGAATTTACTCTTCTTTAAAACGTTATTGAATTTACTGGCCAATTAATTACAAGAGTTGAACTGGTGGTGAAACTTCTGTGGAAGAATTGCATCCATGCCTTTCATGTGTTTGTCTTAAAAATCCATACACTGCATAGAGCTGGGTTGGGGGTCAAGTGAGCCAAAGAGAATGCCTTCCAAGCCATACGATTCTCCGAGGTGACCCCTATGTACCTCAAAGCTCTCAGACAGTAGAAGGCCATAGAGAGTGAAGAGGTGAATTCTGAGAGTGTTAGAAAAAGCTGGGAGGCGGCCCGATTCCTGTGGAACTTCAGACCCAAAGTGTATGGCACAAGCAAGCAACTAGAAATTGGCCTAGGAGATAATGATAATTGTTTTTGGTCAGTTAAGCCTAGAAATAAGAAGAGATTTTAAAAAGAAAAATTAGAGTAAGAAGTAAGCTGTAAAGCTGGTCATGGTGGCTCATGCCTATAATCCCAGCACTTTGGGAGGCCGAGACGGGTGGATCACGAGGTCAAGAGATCAAGACCATCCTCATCAACATGGTGAAACCCCGTCTTTACTAAAAATACAAAAAAATTATCTGGGCATGGTGGGGTGTGCCTGTAGTCCCAGCTACTAGGGAGGCCGAGGCAGGAGAATTGCTTGAACCCAGGAGGCAGAGGTTGCATTGAGCCAAGATCGTGCCATTGCACTCCAGCCTGGGTAACAAGAGTGATACTCCATCTCAAAAAAAAAAAAGAAAAGAAAAGAAAAAGAAAAAGAAGTAAGCTGTAAGAGGCTGTGGCCCTAAACCAAGGGGTTTGTTCTTTGTCTATTGAATGCTATTAGGTGGTGCAAAAGTAATTGTGCTTTTTGCCATTAAATGTAATGCTAAAAACTATTATTACTTTTGTATCAACCTAATATTTAATAAAAGATAATATTTTGAACAAATATTTTGTACCAGACTTGGGACTAAGCCTTCATACACATTGTTTCACTGAATCCTCACAACAAGCCCAGGAAAGAAGTACTCTGATTATAGTTTACCTTTTGTGGAAGAGGAAATGAGGCTCAGAGAGATTCAGTCACATCCCTGGGGTCTCAGCGACTGCAAGGGATGTAGGCAGAATTTGAATCCTGGTCTGTCTGACTCCAGGGACCACATTCTTAACTATTTCTTCACTGTTTCAATATTTATTAAATACCCATGATGAACAAGGTGCTTCTAACGTGTTGTACAACCATGTGAGCTCCTCAAGGTTGCCTTTAATGTGACAGTCTTGTTTTTTTGTCTTGGGCTACATCACAAAATGTCAAACATTCAATTTGCTGAGCTGTACAAGAACCCTGAATTAAGACATTTTTGCTGAGAATGGAGTGGAAGATTCCCGGAGATCCTAAGGAAAAGAGGGTCTCAATATGACAAATCATATGAGTACCTTAGGCTTGAAGATTAGCAGTTGGGAAAGAGAAAGAAAATGGCCTCAGGCAAAGACAATAAAACTTGATTATAGTTTGACATGGTGGCAACTTTCCTTAAAAGAAGGAGGAGTTGGGAGAGAGATCATGGTGAATAGAGGGGAAGATAGTATGTTCAGTGTGTGTGTGTGTGTGTGTGTGTGTGTGTGTGTGTGTGTGTGTGTGTGTGTATGAAAGACATTCCCTCCCGTCTGCTACAGTTAAAAGTGATGGAATAGAGGAGGTCATCTAGAAACAAAGTGCAGAGGTAGTGTAGAGCCCCAGGGAAGAAAGAAAGGCTGTGGAGGAGGTGAGATTAATCAGCTTCGCCTTAGGCAGCCTGCCATTAAATAAAGGATGCAGGGGAGGAGGGGAGGCATTCTGGAAAGGCAAGGGTCAACAGTGGTTTCAGTGACAGCTACTGGGGGCAAAGGAACAAAGGTGGGAAGACAGTGGGAGGAGCCTAGTTTGCAAGAATGAGGAAACAAAGACCAACCAGGAAATCAGTGGAGGGACATTGACAGGGGAAGGGCAGTGTCCTTCCCTAGGGGGTGTTTAGGGGCTGGAAGTTGCAGGTGGGGGGGTGGCAGTTAAGGCCCGTATGACCACAGGAGGCAAGGAAAGCTTGAGGCAATCATAAAGAGGGTACTTAGATGCCTCTCTAAAAACTGAAGTTCACTGTGGCTGTAAACTGTGAACAAATGTGCCCCAGGCATGTACAGCTTTGGTCCATCTAGCCAGCTCAGTGCTTACCACACAGAGACCTGATCTGGTCATTAAAGTGGCTGCAAACACCAGCCCAAATCTACCACAGTCTGTTTCTGGGAGTTTGCTTTCTGATGGAGGAGGCATCCAATAGACATGTGTTAATGAAGGTCAAAAATAAATGTTAGGCTGGGCGCGGTGGCTCACGCCTGTAATCTCAGCACTTTGGGAGGCTGAGGCGGGTGGATCACGAGGTCAGGAGATCAAAAGCATCCTGGCTAATATGGTGAAACCCCATCTCTACTAAAAATACGAAAAACTAGCTGGGTGTGGTGTAGTCCCAGCTACTCAGGAGACTGAGGCAGTGGAATCGCTTGAACCTGGGAGGCAGAGATTGCAGTGAGTGGAGATTGCACCACTGCACTCCAGCCTGGCGACAGAGCAAGACTCTGTCTCAAAATAAATAAATAAATAAATAAAATGAAAATAAAAAAATAAATGCTGCAAGAAATGGCTCACTTTGTAAAGAACTCATTTTTTTTTTTTTTTTGTAAGTTGAAGGCTTAGTGAGTGTCACTTTGGAACGAAGTAGAATAAAGTGGAAGGTTGTGGATTCTGGGTCAGAAAGGCTGGGGATTGTGACCCGGTCCTGCCACTTTTGAATTGAGCCTGGGCCAGGGGTCTCCTTCCCTGGGTGCAATGTCCTCACATTTCTCATCAGTGGACCCTGTGCAGAGTCAGTGTCCTGACAGTGGCTGGTCGCTGTGGGAGTGATAGGGAGGTGTGAGGGCAGAAGCATCTGGTAGGCCTCAAAGAGCAAATTTCCCAAAGCCAGATTTTATGATGGTGTTAAGTAATAAAAAAATATAATTTTATAGTCACCCTTCTTTTCCATATAGCCAGGGAGGACAAATCATATCTTGTTTCAAAATAACAGACGCCAAATTTTAGAAGTCTGAGAGTTGGCGATTATGTGATAATACTATGTGGGTCGATCTGTTTTTTAAAAAATAAGTTTATCATGGCATATTTATTTATTATTACAGTTATTCATCTCTCTTTATCTAACCTATCCTATTTGTCTATCTAGCCATCCATCCATTAATCCTGGCTGGAGACACTTGGCAAACTGAGAGACACTTATCCCTGCCTTCTAATTATGCAAGTGTGAGCTTATGAAGTACACAAAAAAGTCAATTTTATATCTGCTTTTAGTGCCACATTCAGACTGTAAAAGCTGCTGTGAAAAAACCTTTAGGTAAATATTTGAAATATTCTAAAACTGACATTCTGAATGATATTCTGATGCCACTTCAATAATGTTTTATAAAATTCAGAGGAAAAATAGAATTAAGTAAATTTGAACTTTCCCTTTTCCGAGACACTTAAAGGCCGTACTATTTGCATATTCTAATGTGGGATCACTGTAGCTCCAGGTACAAAGCTTCAAAAGAAACTGTCCCTAGCAGGCCAAAAGAGCATGAGCCCTTACGGCCTCCGGCCTTTCATCTGTATAAGACAAAAATCAAAGTCTCTCCTTTTCAAAGTGGCTTCTGTGTAACCACTCACCACAGCCGATGCTTTCTAGAACTGTCTTTGGAAGCACAATTAGAAGGTTTAAAAAAACCAGAAAGACAAGCTCCATCCTATTTACACATTTAAAGTAAAGGTCATTCTCAGAAACTGGGCTTCCCAGATTTCTCCCCCTGAAATCCCTTAAGATATGTAATACCAACATAAAGGGAATCACAAATCCAGTTTTCAGAAAATGGCATTAAATATAGATTTAAACTTTGACCTTTAGTCCCAAGTGAGAGGACAAAAAATTCTCTTTACAGTGAAGGGCATGTTGCTACTAAGCTTCAATGAGTAGGAGAGAACCTGCCTGCTGGTAGCCAGGATTAAGAAGCACCAATCGATTTACCTCCAATGCAGGTGTGCTGCAAATCCGCTGGGCCCAGATGCAGTGCGTGATTGGGCCAGGCTCATCTATATTCTAGAGTTTGTAGAAGTAGCTTCTGGGAAACGGGGGTCTTCTTGGCTTGGGGAATTGACGTTTCCACGGCAATATTTGAAATGCATTCGGAGTTAGCAGGAATAAGAGATGGAATACACAGGGTCTCCCACTCCACATTAGGGTCATGAGTAATAGTGGGAAATCCATGGGTAGCAGAGTGACGGATTGGGCAAACAGGGAAATCATGGAGACCCAGAGCATTCATATTTTTACATTCCTTATTACCCTGATTGCTCTGCAGGTGCTGACCAGGCCCCAGGCTGCTGACCCACTCTGCAGCTCAGCTCCCTGCTACATCATTGACAAGTTGATACTGGGGCCCAGGTGACGGGGGAGGGGGTGGATTGACGGGCAGTGGGTAATGGAACTTATTGGAGAAAGGGACTATTGGTTATGTGCACACACAGAAGCAGCAGAAGAAATGTTCCCTGACCATGGGCTTTGCTAGAACAATTAGTGAGGTAATAAATTAAAAAGAAAGAGCACTGGAATGGGAGTGCATCTGTTTTGCTTCTAACTAGCAGGGTGAACTCAAGATGACTAAGAGGCACAATTTTTCATTTCACTGGACAGTGACCTATAGCACAAACTTGATGTTGCTGATTTTATATCCATGGTTGCCTGCTCCCTGCCTGGCTGATACAGGGTGCTTAGTAATGTTTGTTGATTGGATAAATGAGGGAAAGAAGAGAATTATTTGTTGAGTGGGGCCCATCACTCATTCATTCTCTTTAAAGATAAAGAAATGAAAGCATGAAGAGGTGAAATAACTTGATTGAGACCCCACTACTTGTCAGTTGCAGAAAAAAAAAAAAGGTATGCTACAAATAACAATAACAATGATGATGAGGGTTAACATAATCAAGCACTTACTATTCGCCAGGAATTGTGCTGTTTGTGTTAGTGATTCCTTCCCTCTGTATCCAGGGCTTGGAAGCCTGAAGACTACATCTCCCAGACTTCCTTGCCAGCTCTGGTTCCATTCGTCAATGTGAAGCACTCACAGAATACTGGGAAATGGGAGCAAAAAGTCATTATTTTGATATTTTAACTAATCCAGTGTCTGGTGCTGGTGACCATGGGGCTGCTAACATAGCTGGTGAGTGACAGTGCCCTGGGTTTGTTGAGCTCCTGGGCTCCTGCAGTGACCACAAAGGCCTAGGCCCTTGCTTTCTCATCCTGGCAGCCACAGTGACAACAGTAGAGACAGCGGAGGCACCAGAGCAGCCCCATGGGGCAGAGCTTGTGAGCTATGGGCAACCTCATCTCCCTGCAGGCTCCTGTCCCAGAGGGTGGGGTCTTCCTGCAGTTACCTCTCTCTGAGCAACACGGCCTTCCTGGTTTTGCTGCAGCAGCCCCTCCAAAACATTCATACCCAGTCACTTGTATTAAACCTCCTTTGTTGAAATATCCAGGGTGGGTATTCTGTTTCCTGACCGGACACGGATTGATACTACTTTTCTTGGCTTATCTCACTGCATTCTCATAGCAGCCTAGGAGAGGTGAGCCGTTAAAACTATACTTCCTATTCACAGATGAGGTAACTAAGGCTAGGAGATGCTAAGTGACTTGCCCCAGGTCACACAGCTATGTGGTGGCAGAGTAGGGAAATAAATCAGGTCCATCTGATGCCTAAATCCATGCATTTAAGTCCACCCCTCAAGAAAGCCTCTGCTCCCTGCCCCTGGGTGAGTTTATCAGGACCTTTTGGGTATTCAGGGATGGGGGCTTCTCGCCTGTGCTGTATGGGCTGGCTTCTGTGGGCTCTCTCCAGAATGCCCATTCTCCAGGGTGTGTGTTTTCTTTCTTTCTTTTTTTTTTTCCCCAGAGTTTTGCTTTCTCGCCCAGGCTGGAGTGCAGTGGTGTGATCTCGGCTCACTGCAAGTTCTGCCTCCCAGGTTCAAGCAATTCCCTGCCTCAGCCTCCCGAGTAGCTGAGATTACAGGCACACACCGCCATGCCTGGCTAATATTTGTATTTTTAGTAGAGATGGTGTTTTTCCATCTCCTGACCTCATGATCCACCCGCCTTGGCCTCCCAAAGCACCGGGATTACAGACAGGGCCCTTGTTTTCTGCCTGTCACCCTGAGTCTCATGTTGCAGTCATTTCCTTCATAAAAAGTGTTATAGGGACTTGTCTCTGCAAAAGTAGCAGAGGGCATGGCACTTGTCAGCAGGAGAAGCAAGGAGATTAACTCAAGTGGCGGTTGGGGGGAGGAGGGGGGAGGAGGATGAACAGGCTTAGGGCTGTTACGCAGCTGATGGCGGCCCCCGTATGTCAGGGCAACACTGAGGGCCCTGGGCCCTGGCTGGGGGTGGGGGTGAGCCGAGGCTGGGACAGAAGGAGCTGGTTCACGGATCTAGTTTAGAATGGTATGGGGCTGTGAGCGCTTAATGTGGCTAGTTTGAAAAAAGAAAAGGCCATGAGATTTGGTGTTGTCAGAGACACCAGGTCCAGGGGACACTTGGACCAAAAGGCTGAGGTGGTGCATATCTGCATTGGGAGGGCAGAGCTGGGAAGCCAGGACAGACATGCTGTGGGGGTCCCGGGGGTGGAGAGGGACTGTGCAGGCTCTGGGCTTTCAGCAGGCTGTGGAGTAAGGGGTGAGATGAGAAGTGGCTGCAGGGGAGGGAACACGCACCCAGGCAGGAGAAAGCACAATTGGAGGCATCTTCAAACTGAATTCTAAACTCCTGGGATAAATCCTATAGATTTATCCTACAGAGATAAATCCATCTCCCTTCTAAATGTCTGAGAGCCTTCAGGTGCTGTTTACTGTTGAAGCTTTCTCTACAGGAGACAAATCCAAGGAAGAATTTGGCCTTCTCTGCATTAGTCTATTTTCATGCTGCTGCTAAAGACATACCTGAGACTGCAAAATTTACAAAAGAAAGAAGTTTAATGGACTTACAGTTCCATATGGCTGGGGAGGCCTCACAACCATGGCAGAAGGCAAAAGAGATCAAGTCACGTCTTACATGGATGGCAGCAGGCAAAAAGAAAGCTTGTGCAGGGAATCTCCTGTTTTTAAAACCATCAGATCTCATGAGACTTATTCACTATCATGAGAATAGCATGGGAAAGACGTATCCCCATGATTCAATTACCTCCCACCAGGTTCCTCCCATGACACATGGGAATTGTGGGAGTTACAATTCAAGATGAGATTTGGGTGGGGACACAGCCAAACCATATCATTCTCCTTATTCTTTCCAGCCTTTCTCTATCTATCCATAAGCTCTGTCCACCTCCCCAAGCACCCCTGACTCAGACCTCAGGACTCTGTCTCTACTGTGACCAGTAAGGAAGCTCCTTTACATCAGAACCTTCTAAGGGAACCTCCCTCACACCCAAGTCCACGTCTCCTATGCTATTCCTCTAGGTTCCTGCCATTGGACAAAATTGCTATTTTGATAAACGCTCTTGAACGTAGGATATCAATGGCTTGTTATAACTTAAAATGTTCCCTTTCCAAAACGCATTTGTATTTTAACACAAGCCTTCAGCACTTCATTCAAAGGAGGGAGTAATGTGGAATTTCAAGTGTCATTGACATGAAATTTATTTCAGTTAAGAATGCCTTTGGCTGTAACAGAAAGCCATACTACAGTGGCTTAAATAAGTAAAGGTGTTAATGATAGACACACATTCACACCCACACCCACACCTACGCAAATTATTCATTTGTCTGTCCAGGGCTTATATGGCCACTGTATCCCATCACTATAGACTGAGCTTCCCTTTCTCTTCCTGCTTCATCCCCAGGGTTGCAAGAAGATCGCATGAGGTATGGCAACCACGACAGAGCAAAGAGGACGAAAAAGGTGTAAGGCACAGAAACCACCTCCCCGGGGACTTCAACTGACATCTCATCTGCCAGAACTGAGTCACATAGCCAACCCCCAGCTGCAAGGGAGCTTGTGGAAGTGAGCTTTTAATTTTTATTTATTTTTAATAATTTGGCATAGTGACACTCAAAATTAAAAAGGAGGTTCTATGAGTAAGCAGAAAGGAGAATGGATGGGGAATCGGCAATAGCAGGGTCTGCCATAAACAGCAACATGCTAGTGCTGAAGGGACTTCAGAGAATATGTTGTCCCACCCTCTTCCTCGATAGAAAAGGTGCAGAGGGAAGTGCTGAGAAGGGAAGGGATGGACCTGTGTGAAACCACACCAGTCTCTCAGCCTACTGCCCACGACTCATCTCCTAGAGCCTAGCAGTGTGCTTTAAAGCAAGGAAGAAGAGGTTTTCTTCTTCCTTGTGACCTTCCTTCCTTTCTCCTGTGACCATCCACTCTACCCATTGCAGAAAGTCCCCCTGTTGTCCTCTGGTACAGTTAGAATGGCTTTGGGTTTTTACATTTTATCTTTGCCATTTTAAGCATTGCTAAGTTTACAATTCAGTGGCATTGAGTACCTCTACAATGCACTTCATGTGCAATCATCACCATTCTTCTGTCTTTTGATTTTCATTGCTAACATAATGTTGGGCTTTCCAGGTGTAGGGTTCAGCGATGGAGATTGGAAATAAAGGCAGTGATATGTTTAATTCATTCAAAAATACAAAGTGTTTTTACTATTAGTTGTGTCTAATAGTTTAGAAAGGTATGTAGTTTCTTCCTGGGAACATGTGGTTTCCAATCTGGATTATTTATCCCCCTCCAATAAATGTTATGTGTAACTCTCTTGCACAGAGAGCTGCCGTCAGGGCTCTGAGCTGCCCCATCTTTTATTCAAGGGCATCAGTATCAATCCCCTTGTGTTTGTACTCAGATTCTACAAATAAATTATTTTCTTTGAATGTTCTCGGGGCCATTTTGTGATTTGGGGCAGATGAACATACCTCTGGATTTTCTAATCCCTATGAATTGGGCCATGGCCAGAAAATGAGGAGAAATTTGGGGGAGGTAAAGGCAGTTTCCAGCCCATAAACAACCTTCCACTCTTGGAAAAATTCCTCTGAGTCTCACGGGCGGAAATGGAGTCCTGTAACTTCAGTAGACGGTGAGACTCTGGAGGGAGACAACTGGTGCAATTTCCATCTCTTGAAACATTTAAAATGTATCTGATCAAAGGAGGAGAAAATTAACCACAGTGTAGGAAACTGGCAGGGGGACGGACAAGATGACCTAATTTGCCTTTCCCATTACTAACTTCAGTAGGAGTCGTCTCTGGGAATTCCACGCTGAAATTCCAAGGCGAGAGCTCCACGGTGGGAATTTGTGGCTTCGGAAAATGACACTCCGGACTCCCGATTTTCGAAGCCTGTGCTGCTGCATCCTTTGGGGTTTAGTGTTGAACTAAATTCTTCTCAGATAGACACACCGGGCTCCATTCTTATCTACATAATAACTTTGGAGAAATTTTCCCTTTGGGTTTCGAAGGATGTGAGTTAGGCCTATGAAAGTTGGGGTTATGCAATGAATTCATTACTTGCTGAAATAAAAATCAACACAAATATGTCTTTGCCTTAAGAAAAAAAAACCCACACCACTCAGTTGCTTTACCAATCTCTGGATTCAATTAATTTTTAACATGGAAGTAAAGTCCCTTTTATTTTTTTTTTTTCCTTTCAAGCCAGACATTTATTTTTAACAAGGGATGAAATCATCTGAGAACAAAACGGGACATCTGTTACTTTATATCTGTTTATTTTAAGTACTTAAATCTGAGTTTGATTTCACACAATTTTGACATTGTTGCTTCATTAATAATCCTTACGTAATTGTGACCTCAGAGTGAGCCCTGTGATTGCAGCATTCACTTCTCATTAGCACAGAGTCTGATAGGAAAGCCAGAGTCACCCTGAGATGGGAGCAGCTTCCATGTTCAAAGCTGGTCCAAATGCTGACCCCAGCAACAGCAGAAAACCACCTCAAAAAGCACAAGGAGAAGGCCTCTGATGGAGTCCTAATCATGATAAAATGATGACCTGCAGTCTGCTGTTTACATTTGCATGGTTCTATTTTGCAGAAGTTGTTGGATGCGCAACCTAGTGGCAGCAGTTGTTGCAAGAGAAATAAAAGACTGCATACAAAACACATAGAACTAACACCTACATATGTGTATACAACAGTGTGTTGGATCACAGATACCACTTCATCTATCAACCAACCTGCCTCCCGAAAGTCCTGGGATGCAGAATGGTAAGCAGGTAGGAAGTATGGGAGAGCTGCAGAGCTTCACAGAGAGGAGCTCTCTGGCCACAGTGTGTCTGGCAAATGGGTGTGGCCTGGAACCTGGGGCTGAGAATGGAGGAATGGAAATCAGATATGGGAATTTGAAATAAGGGCAGTAAAGTTTTATTTTCGTTTTTTTGAGACAGAGTTTAGCTCTTGTTGCCCAGGCTGAAATGCAGTGGCATGATCTCGGCTCACTACAACCTCCGCCTCCCAGATTCAAGCGATTCTCCTGCCTCAGCCTCCCGAGTAGCTGGGATTACAGGCATGCGCCACCAAGCCCAGCTAATTTTGTATTTTTAGTAGAGATGGAGTTTCTCCATGTTTGTCAGGCTGGTCTCGAACTCCCAGCCTCAGGTGATCCACCTGCTTCAGCCTCCCAAAGTGTTGGGATTACAGGCATGAGCCACTATGCCCAGCTAAATTTTTAATTCATTCATTTGTAGAACAGATATTTACTGAGCCATATGCCAAGCACTGGATATATGTGGTAAACAGATGATACTTCCGTTTATGAAGTTTAAAAAATTAGGGAGCTATGAGAATGACAGTGGGGTCTATTTGAGATTTAGGTGTCATAGAAGGACACTCAAAGAGATAAAATGTAAGCTGACACCAGAAGGATGGAAAGGAGCTAGAAACAGGAAGAGGAAGGGAGAGAGAATTCAAGCCAGATGAAACAGCCTAATGGAAAGCCTGGAAGGGGAAAGAGATTGGCATGTCGGAGAGACAGAAAGGGGGCCAGTGTGGCTGGAGTGCAGTGAATGGCAGACAGGGCGTGGAGAAGGACAGGAGGGGGAAGATGGTGGAGAAGAAGATGGAAGTCATGCCTGGTTTTATAGGCCAAGGTGAAGCGTTTGGATTTAACTGTATACACGAGGGAACTTACTGGTGGTTTTGAGTGGGCAAGTGAAATGATTGGGCTTATGCCTTCGTGCTGGACATAGAGGGAGGGAATTACACGGAGCAAGAGCCAAAGCAGGGAGATGAACTTCACAGGCTGCTGTTGTGGTCTAGGTATGGGTCACAGTGAGGGTGGGGGGAAGGGGGCAGGTAGAAGAAATCTTTAGAATAAGATCAACAGGGAATCCTGATGGACTGGATGTGGCAGTGAGGAGGTGTCACAGGATCCTTAGGGTGTCACTTTGCCAGACAGAAACCTCTGTGGCTGGCGGTGCCTCCTGCCTGAGTTGCTCGTGCCCACTGGGCTTGTTCTGACCACTTGGTCCAGTAGGTTGTGCACTACTCATTTTGCACGACTGGCCAGGATCCCACACCTGCAAAGCATGAGCCAGGTGCAGAGTGGTGAGGGGTGTGTGGGCAAGCAAGTGTGGGGTCCAGCCACTGTTCACAGCTAGGCACACTGTCTGCTGTGGCAGGGCAGGCAACTCCAGGCACTGGCTCTGTGCAAGGCTGCAGATGGACCAGATAGACTATATGTGGCTTCCTCTGAGGGCACAGGCTTCTGGATGAGGGGAATACAAGGATGCCTGGAAGCATGGAGATGTCAGGAGCCACAGAAACCCAAAAGGGTGTCACAGCCCTGGCTTGGGGAGCCCCTAGGTCTGGGCTCCCAAAGGGCCATAGCTCTTCTCTCTTTGTTGTTCGCAACATGGTGAACAGGGGTTGCATTTCAGCCCTGTTTGTGTGACAGCTCTTTAACTCCCATGGGTTTTGAGTTCTTGTTCTGTGTCCAGGAAGGATGAGGTACATGGACAATGGGAGGGTGAGCAAGGCAGAGAGAAGCTTCACTGAGTGGCAGAACAGTTCTTAGGAGACCCAAAGTGGGTAGCTGCTATCCTCAGGCAGGTTGTCCTGTTCTCTCTGCAGCCCTCAGTGGAGAGGAGACCTGGAGTGGGTTCCTATTTACAGGTAGGTCATTCTGTCCTCTGCCTGAGTCTGACTGAGTCTGGGGTCTTTATGAGTGTCAGAGGGGAGAATTTGTGTGCTGATTGGTCCATGAGTGACCAGGGGTAGACCCAGAAAAAGCACCACAAATTCTTAGTCTGGTCCACAGAACTGGCAGGCTGGCCCCCAGGCATCAGGTTGTCCCTGGCTTGAAGGTGGGACTTCAACAGGGGCGGGCTCACCCTTTCCACCCAGGAGTGTGCCTGCCTCCCGCTGCTATCTATATGTCATCCATGGTGCCCATGGTACCCAGGCTGTTCATGCCAGGGGGTGCCTGCAGGGCCATGCCAACCTGCCCTCAGTGTCCCCTCAGACTCCCTTCCATGCTCATTGATGCTCAAAGTTCAGAGGGGGCCAAGGTGGCAGAGGGCTGGCATGTTAGCGCTGCCCCAAGCATGTGCACACCGGGCTGGGTCATGATAGTGCCTGGGCTCAGCCACAACTTTGCTCTAAAATCAGAGCAGGTACTGTGAGTGGGGAGAGGCCAGGCAGCAGAACAGGCATTTCCAGCCTGCAGGGACAAAGGGGTTTCCTGGGTCGCTGAGATCACAGGATGTCTGGGTCTGCAGCCATGGTTGGGTGGCTGCAGCCACACTTGGGAGGGCGGGGCTCCCACCGCTCCAACTTTGGAGGGGGCAGGACTCCTGCCAGCGCCATGGAGTGCACTGCCCCAGCACACATCTCCCACTGCAGTCAGTGTCGTGTCAGCAGCCACTCCAGACAGGCTGCCACTGCCATTGGAAAGACAAGGGACCAGGACCAGGTTTCTGAGTTAAACATCTTGGTGAACAGTGGTCCTAATTGCCAAGATGAAAAAGGTGGGAGGGGTGGGCATGGAACTAGGTTGTTGGGGTGGGTTTGTGGATGGGAAGCAAAATATTCCATTTAGGACTCGTTGGCACTGAGATGTCAAATTGGCAGTCAAATATTTGAGTCGGGAGTTCTTAAAACAGGTCTAGCTTGCAGATATAAATCTGGAGTTGTTGACAAGTGAATGGTTTTTAAAACCATGGCAAGAATGATGTTACTTGGATTTTGAATAAAAGTGAGTAAGTATTGTGCTGGCTAGAGGCTCTCCAGGGAAGGAAGAAAGATGCCATATTTACTTCACAATATGTTTTGGAATATTTTAAAGTAAATTATGGACATGATATTTCACTCCTAGATTCTTTAGTGCACATATTCACAAAATAAGGACATCTTCCTACTTAAGCACAATCCCAGAAATGACATTTAGGGTCATCAACTCAGTACCATCTCCTTCCTTGGGCTCAGCAGTGTCCATTTATATTTTTCTTTTAATTCTCACAACAACTCTATGAAGAAAGTATGACTGACCCATTCTATCAACAAGGACACAACGGCTCAAAGAGGGTTTGTAACTTATCTAAGACCAGAGAACTAGAGATGTGTGCAGCCAACATTCCAACCCAAGTCTGGGTATAGAGCTTTCCTTCAGTCATGACTCAGCTGCAGACAGTGGCCCAGAAACGCATCTGCATGGAAGGCATTTGATCTTTCTCTCCCTCGGGCCCCATCCTTGACCTGGTGTCTTTGTCTTGGGAAACTGTCTTCCTCAGATCATTTGACAGACCCCATGATTTCTTTTTTTTTTTTTTTTTGAGACTTGTCACGTAGGCTGGAGGGCAGTGGCGCAATCTCGGCTCACTGCAACCTTTGCTTCCCAGGTTCAAACGATTCTCCCGCCTCACCGACCCGAGTAGCTGGGATTACTGGCGCCCGCCACCACGCCTGGCTAATTTTTGTACTTTTAGTAGAGATGGGGTTTCACCATGCTGGCAAGACTGTTCTCAAACGCATGACCTCAGGTGATCCGCCCCCCTCGGCCTCCCGAAGTGCTGGGATTACAGGGGTGAGCCACCGCACCTGACCCCATTTTTTTAAACAAGTTCAGAAGGCTATACTTTGATTCAGGCCAGGCCTATCCTGATGCCTGGAAGGCATTAGGAATCTGGGTGCTCAATGACCAGAGATTTGTTTTGAGATGGGATCTTCTTTTGTCACCCAGGCTGGAGTGCAGTGGTGCAATCGAGGTTTGCTGCAGCCTTAGCCTTGGAGGCTTAAGCTGTCCTCCCACCTCAACCTCCTGAGTAGCTGGAACTACCTACATGCACCATCACACTTGGCTAATTTAAAAAAAAAATTTTTTTTTTGTGGAGACGGGGCCATACTATGCTGCCAGGGCTGGTCTCAGACTCCTGGGCTCCAGTGATCCTCCCATCTCAACCTCCCGAAGTGCTGGAATTACAGGCCCGAGCCACTGCACTTGGCTTTGATCACAGATTTTGAAAAGCCAGCTTTAATTCCATCTTGAGCTGCCCACAGCAGTCAAGGGATGGCATGGCGGGCAATAGCCTTTCCCTGAAGTTCGAAGGGAGTAGAGGTAGAGTGAGGGGCTCTGACGGTGGCGACAGGATGGGGCAGGATGCATGACCGTTGTGTGTGGGGCAGTCATATCAATGCCCCATCTTCCCCAGAGGAAAGCCTGGGGTTGTGTCCCTGAGGGACTACCCCAGCTTCCTCCAAGCCATGACAGGGAGGCTAGGGGATGGGTGGGGTTGACCTGGGTATACTGCCAGTTCTGATATCCCTAGGAAGGGTGTCCTTAGCTCGTCCCCACCGTCCTCCTTATTGCAGATTATGTAGACTTCAGATGTGGAGAAGTCTCCTGTGTCATTCAAAGCAGGGTGAAAGTGCACCAGAGTGCTCACAGCGGCCACCCCATCACTCTCCAGCCCTTATCCTATTTTATTTTTCTTCATGCCCTTTAAAAGCATCTGCTGTAAACATGTTTGCTTACTATATCTCTATACAAGAATTTAAGCTTCCTGATCAATAACTTTTACTGTTTGGCTCAGAATTCATTTTCAGCACCAATAAGAGTGCCTGGCACCTAGTAGGCGCTTAATATATGTTTGCTGAATTAATGATTTTATCAATCACGTAGACTCCAGACATAGCTATGTAATAACCAAGTAGATTCAACACAGCCCGTAGCAGACTTCTGTCCATCTGCACCTCTCTGCAAAGCTTCCGAACACATTCTTGTCTCCCAAATTTCAACAGTCAAAAGAAAAGAATGAGAAAAGAAAAAAAGGAAGGAAGGAAAGTGCTAGAGGAGTGAGTACAGACAACACCAGAGCCAACCAGGGGGAGCCTCATTCAGAGCGAAGTGGAGAACCCAGGCTGGTTTCCAAGGCCTCCAGGTGGGGCACCGGAAGGTTGCATTACTCTGTAGACAGAAAACTCAAGGAGCTATAGCTTTTGATCATCAACTTATTCCAGGCTGGCTTAGAGGTCTGGGGAGGACATTCAGGCACTCTGAAATAGAGCGATAATCAAGAGAAAGAGGGAGTCTTAAATTGAGGATGGAGAGCAATATACTCAGGTTAATGGAAGCACTAGCAATATTAAATGAAATTGCTCTACCACTTCTTCATAAGGCGGCACTGGGGAGCCCGCTCTTTGCATAAGCAGGGAGGGTCCTGGGATTTAGCAGGAGGGTGGAGGGGCTGGGGAATCAGTCAGGCAGCAACCATTACCGTTCATGGGCGCCCAGCTCGCAACCCCTCGGCGCACCTGCCGCGTATTTACTCAGACCCACGCAGGAGCCAGGCAAATTTGGGCAGGATTTCAAGGGAGCCTGGAGCCAGGGGAGCCAGCTTTAGTCCAATTAAATGAAGCAGTATCAGGTGGAAAGTAATTCTGAGTATTCACCATTATAGGGAGTTTTGTGTTTAAGCCCCTCAACGGACTTTCTTTTAATGAAGAGCTAAATGCAGGGTCTGGAAGTGGGCAGGAGGAATTGCTCCAACCTAGCAGAGCTGAATCTCTCCCCGAGGAAGGCACATAAGGGCGGGCAGAGTTTCCTAAGGGCTATATCTCGTGCCCCCCACTAGACACTCCAACCTGGATCCCAGGACACCTCTATGGACATGTTACTTCCATTTTGTAAAGATAATCAGGAAACCTCACCAGGCCGGGGGTGCCAAGAACCTGATTTGAATCATCACAGGCGGATCCAATGCACTCAAATCTTTCGGGATCTTCCTTCTGCTGCCTGCCTGTCTGCCTTCCTTCCTTCCCCAGTGTTGGTCTTCCGAGGCAGTGGAAGCCAAATAAGTGAAGATGATCTAATAGGGTTGCAGAGAATCAAGAGTCTTATATAATTGTCTTAGGGAAAAACAAGCCCACTCGTGTAGGTAATAAATGAAAGAGGAGGAGAGTGCAATTCATGAATTCAAATAGACAAAGAGGATGAGCTGCTCTTAAACTGTTGATGGTACCAGAGAAATTGCTCCGTCAGTGGACATTTACAGATGACTTCAGGTGTGCTCAGCATCCGAGGAGACAACCAGTGGGGGTACCATCCAGAGAAGAACAAAACAGGATTTTGTCCCTCAAACAGCTCATGATGACAATGGCCTGAAGATATCTGTAGAGCTAAGGAAACAAAGCATAATTTTGTGAAATGAAATAACAATGAATAATTTAACCACACAAACAATAGCCAGACCCTTATTTCAAGCTCTAATTTTTGTTGCCTGCAACAATACTCCAGGCATATTTGAGTATGCAGTTCTGCTCACCGTTCCCATGACTTTTTAGACATAGACATCAAGGATGGGGCAGCCAGAGCTGAAAACCCCAGTATTGGAGTGTTGTTGGCCAGATTTTTATTATCACCATACACCAGTGATTCTAAAGAACGTCAGTGATAAAATATGCCTCCCCTTGCCCTCCAAAATCCTCTGTTAGATAATGTTAAGCAATTGTTGAAAATTTTGATAGAGTGTTATTTACATGTGTGCATATTTTTATTGTTTATAGTTTAACAAGCTTTGTATTCTACATGGAAGTTAATTCATAAATTCTCATCCACATGGTCTGTGATACAGATAGACACAGATATTTTGAGAGTAAATTCCTGCAGGTAGAGATTGTTGGGGTTCACTTTGGGTGCAGTATTTGCAGGGAGTCCAGGTTTATATCTTCCACTCCTGTGATAGAACTTATCCTTGCTTTTAAACAACAGATTTTTTAAAAAGTGATGGTATGTGATTGTAAGAATGAAAAAACGAAACTTGGGTTATATCAATGCTGTCATTTTATGTGACCTTTTGGAGTTTTTGTGTTTGAAATTCAAGACAGGGAAACAGTGCAAACTGTGAGATGTAATGTTTTTGTTTAATAAGTATAAATTTTAATGCATATATGAACTATTTTGCTGACTTTGACTAGTATCTTTAAAGTTGATATTTCTCCTTTTAAAATTGCTAATTGTTAGTTTTAAAATTAAATCACAAATAAAAATTTTATAATTGAATGCTATATGCTGATTCCCAAAAATTAATGTGATATGGGGGAGGGTGTTAAATACTGATCTGCTCTGTGTGAAATATACTAGGACATCCCTTCTTTCTAGAAGTTCCAGAACTTGTCCTGGAAGAATTCAGACCTGAATTCATGACCTGGACGTTGCTTGGGTTGGTAGAGTTATCTTTTTCACATGCCATGGCAATTCAAGTCTCTCTATAATCCCCCTTCCACCCTACCTTTCTCCTCCCTGTTCCCCAAGACTTTCCACTCTGGACTATAGTTCTCCTATATCATATTCCCACAAAAAAGTTTTTGAAAAACAGAGTCAACTATTTTTTCTTGTAAGCCTGCTACTTGTTTTACTCTCTTTGCACTTCCTGATTTCCATATGGCCCCGCCTTAGTTCTTTGATACCTGTAAAGGAAGCCTAAAGAGAAAGGGTGTTCTTGGAGAGTACAGTCAGTAGATTTGAAAGAATTGCCCTTTCCTTCCCCTTAATTAGAACCTGATCAAAACAATTGCTTAAGAAGTAAACTTGTTAAAGGACTGAAAAATATGAATCACTATGAGGGAATTTATCAGAAGTATTAAAAGAAAACATGTGGGACTGATTTTCAGAATAGGGAAGCATTATTTCCCTGGAAACAATCCAGGGAAAACATAGAACTGGGAATTTCAACATTTTGCAAGAAAAAGGAACAAATCTTAAGAGAAAAAGCCTCAGTATCCAAGACAATAGGACAACGAGAAATTAACATGGCATGTTTCCGAAAAACTGAGCTTGCCAAACAAACTCGAGCTCTTCGCATACTTCAGTTTCAGGAGTTTCAGGATTAGCAAATGAGGTGGCTTTAAACCACTTCACACAGCTTCATTTTTGTGTTGGATTTGATGTGAAGACTACAATAGGGTTTGCAGCAGTGAGAAGTGGAAAGTGATTGAAAGACCCTCAAATACCTGGCACAGCCCCAAATTCAGAAAAGAGGTTTTCAGCAAAGTGCTAAAAAGATTTCTCTTTGGTCAGGGTTGTTTTGTCAATGTTCTAGAAAGAGAATTAAACAGCATATAGTACTGGATGTGGGGAGTCCAGGTCTAAGAATTATCCATGTGATAGGAACCTGGAAGAATTAGCAGTCTGTGATCAACATAAGTCTGGCTCTGCACACCTAGGCAGCTGAGAGTGTGAACTCAACTGGAGTGGACATGGGGAAGTAGGGTCCTCCGAGCCCAGCTGGCAGGGTGCCACCCTTTCAGGCACTGACAAAGAGAAGAGTGCATTCAGAAGAGACTCCCAGGGCAGAAGAGTCTGGTGAAAAGTTGGAGATTGTTAAACCAGAAAAAGAGAAGCTTCAGGAATCACACAAGTGACTTCATGTGTCTAAAGCATTGATTTGCAGACAAGAGACTGTTATGGGTTGAATTTTCCACACTTACATCCCCAAATTTATATGTTGAAGAAAGCACAAGGAAGAGCATTCTAGCAATTCAGACTGTCTGAGAGTGGGCTGAGCTGCCTTTTGGTGTAGCGTGCTTTGTAGTATTCAGGATGTGTAAGTGGAGATGAGATGACCAGTTTCTGGAGCTATTATAGGGAAAATTCCTGCAAACGAGTGACAATCTCCAAGATTTCCTTAAATTGTAGAATTCTATGCTTCTAACTCCAAAACAATTCAGAAACGACAAAAAATTAGCTTAGGATTTTAAATTAGGAATTGTTCTGTTTTTTGAAAGGACAGAACCTAAACAGGCATTAAAAAAGAACCAGTAAAATGTAATTCTACACAGGAAAAGTGCAAGTTTTCTTTTACACTTATCCTAAGATCTACCCTCTTAGCAAAATTTTAGGTATACAGTACAATATCGTTAACTCTAGGCATTACATGTGTAGTAGCTCTCCAGGACTTGCACATGTCGCACAACTTCGTGCCCTTTGTCCAACTTCTCCCCATTTTTTCCCTCCCTCTGACCCTGGCAACCACCATTCTACTTTCTGCTTCTTTGAGTTTGACCATTTTAGATTCCTAAGTGAGATCATGTAGTATTTGTCTTTCTGGGTTGGGCTTTTTTTTACTTAGCCCAATGGACTCCAGGTTCATCCATGCTATCAAAAAAGTCAGGGGCTGGGTGCAGTGCCTCATGCCCGTAATCTAGCACCTTAGAAGGATGAGGGGGGCAGATCACGAAGTCAGGAGTTCGAGACCAGCCTGGCCAGTATGGTGAAACTCTGTCTCTACTAAAAATACAAAAATTAGCCAGGTGTGGAAGCACGCACCTCTAGTCCTAGCTACTCAGGAGGCTGAGACAGGAGAATCGCTTGAACCCGGGAGGTGTAGGTTGCAGTGAGCCGAGATCGTGCCACTGCACTCCAGCCTGGGCAACAGAGCAAGACTCCGTCTCAACAACAACAGCAGGATTTCCTTCTTTTTAAGGCCTAGTAGTACTTCATTATATGTATATACCACATTTTCTTTATCCATTCATTTCCTGATGGACATTCAAGTGGCTTTCATGTCTTGGCTGTTGCGAATAATGCTGCAATAAACACAGGAATGCAGCTATCTCTTTGTTATCTGACACTCAATTCCTTTGGAAAAGAGCAAGAATTAACAGGGAAAATACTTCAAGAACCCAGTGAGCAGGAAGTACATGAAGGACAATGTGCTGGAAATCACAGGGCGCTGAATGATATTATACATGTTTGATACCCCATGGCTGCAAAACGGCTTGGCTTACTATGAGCAGTACCTGTAGCTTTAAGCTAGGCAGGTTCCTGTCCTACCACTTAAGAGCTTTGTGGTCTCAGTCCATCTGTGTAACTTCTCTGAGCAAGAGTTTCCTCATCTGCAAAGTGGGACAATATCACCTAGCTCACAGTGTCAGGAGGGTGACATGAGACAATTAATGAAAATTGTGAGACATGTGGTAAGCATTCAATAAAGAACTATGAAATTAGCATCTTCAGAGCCAAAAACTAAAGGCTTATTATACACACACACACACAGAGAAAGAGAAACACAAATGACAACATTAAAGCTTTAAAGGAAATTTCTTTGTTAGAGTCCATGATGTAAACAGTGATCTTTCCTATGTAAATGTAAAGTTTCATTTGCTGATATTCTATCTACATTAAATGATTAGAAATCATGATTTGCTACATCGTTCCACATAGAACCAAGTGGATTGGTACATTTTGATTTTTTTAGTGGGTATCCAGCTCATTTGAAAGTGCTGACGGCTGGCCCATGTTTGAGACCTTTGGTCTGATGTACAGCCTTGGATAAACTTCTGTCATTCTTGGTTTTCTCATCTGCACCTTCCTCATCAAGTTGCTGGGATGATGAAATGGGACCAGGCTTGGAGAAAGTGTTGGGTAGATGGCGGATGAGCATGGTACCATTGCATCCTCATAGCTTTGGGATGGTGATGGTCGGTTCTGGCTCTACCCTAAGGATAAATGCCATATATACCATGGGAAGCAAGGGTCAATTTATCCTGATAGAGCCAGTCAAAACGAGGAATAATGCATGAAATTAAGGTAGATGAGGCTTTAAGGAAAGGAAAAACTTCTGTTTGGCAGGACCTTTTAGATAATGAAGTGGTCTCTAAGGAAACTTGAAGGAGCTCTACACTAGAAGAAAAACTAAAATGGGCAAACACTCTGCCTATTGAAATATGAGTGACTTCAAAGCTTCGGCCTTCTCTTAGTCTCTTAGTCTTTGTCGCTTCTCCTTCTTCTTTTAATTTTATGCTTTCGCCAAGGATGTTCCTTGATCCAAATTGCTCTTTATTCGAGACTGTGATTCATTCCTGGTGCGGTTTAAATTGGCCCACGTTTGTAGTATCTGGGGCTAAAAGGCAACCACTATCTTTCCCCCGGGTTCCCCTTTGGTGGCTTCCTGTCACCCACTCCATGTTTGCTGCGGGCCGTCCGCAGCCTGGCCTGGCTCTTCTGCCTCGGTGTCAGCCTCCTCATTAGGCATGCTCTGGAGCTGGCTGGTGTCAGAGCCGGGCAATGCATCAGAATGCAGGGCATGCCTCAGGCTCCTGGGAAGCTGCACATTCCGCATGAAATATGAAGGCAACAGCCAGCCCAGGGGAGACCCAGGGTGGATTTAGAGGAAGAGCAGCAAAGGTGGCTGTTGGGGGAGGGGCGTTCTGCGGGCCAGAGAGACGATGCGTGCACCTATCACATATTTTGAAGGCACTGCTTTGGTAGGGGAGCGGGATGCCGGGAGGGGCACCTGGTTTATGTACCCTCTTGACTGCTCCTGACACACACTCCCTCAGCACATTCTTTCTGCATATGCTCACGGTATATCTGTGATTATGGTGATGTGCCCTTTTGAGATAGGCAGCCGCTCACTCCCTGCTGTGCTCATCACTGATTCTTGAGTTTCTCTTTTGGGATAACCTGAAATCATAAGAGCAGTCCATGTGGATTTCGAAGCACCTGACAGTAAGAAACATAATAAAAAGTAATGATTGTCCAGTAGGCCCTGGGGATGCTTGTCACACACCACCTTGAGTCTACAGAGGTTAAGCATGCTTAACAGGCTGTGGCCTCAGATGGTTTCGAGGCCTGACATTAGAGCCTGTCCTCGACTTTGTCCAGAATCCTCTAGTTTCCAGCCAAGGCTCCATGCTGGGGTTCCAGCCAGCCATTCAGAAATGAGGAGAAAACCATTCATCCCCACCACAGGCACTAAGAGATTACTGCATGCCTTGGACATGTCACAGTGTAATGTGGTTTGCACATAGCCTTGGAACACTTACCCACTGTAGTGTGCTCGGGTTATGGGCAGGTGCCTGACTTAGCCACTCTATCCATGAAGCAGAAACGCTGTATTATTTGTTTTTGTATAACCAAAGGGTTGGTACATAGTAGGCACTCAATAAATACTGAATACATTATATTTGATCAGACTGCCATCTCACACCATCACACATCCAAGTGATCAAAAAACACAAGTCTACTTGTCCTTCCAAATGCAGAAATTTTGGGAGGCCACCTTTTCTCTCCTAACCTAAATCCACAATCCCCATGACAGTGTACTCAGGGTGTAATTCCATTTCATATTATTGATTACAGAGTAGTGCAGAGAATCCCACTTTCTTTTGATTGGAGAATATACACACACACACACACATGCACGCATGCACACACGCACACACACACAGATTCCTGTGATGGAAGCAGTTTGCATTCCTTGTGTGTGAGATGAATGTGGAAGTTTTCTGCAAGAAACTCCAAAGCAGTGATGTCTCCTGAAAGCCCCAGCCATTTCTGGTTGGCATGCTACCTGCTGCATTCCTTCCAGAGGTGCCATTCCGCAGGCGGGTTCCACTCTGAGGCTGCCCTGCTGGCTGGAAGGTGAGACGATATGTATGCTTGTTTTACATGTGGGAACTTTCAGTGTATAGAACTGTATTTGGTGACTGTTAATTTTATAAAGAAATTGGCTTTATTGTGAACTGAGAGGACTCTACACTTCTGTTTGGTTCTTGTTGCAGAGTAGCAGGATTCAACTAAAATGTTGCTTCTCACAAGACTGTAAGCTGCCTGGGACCAGGGCACCGTCTGCCCTGTCCACTGCTGCGTTCCCAGTGGCTAAAGCAGCAGAGAGCACAGAGTAGACACTCAAACATTTGGTTGAGTGCACATTTAGACAGACCTGCATGGCTGCTTAAACAGAGAGGGTGTCACTTAAACAATCTGTCTAAACCTGCACTTTCTGTAGCAGAGAAATTATAGTGCCTTATCCTCTAGCCAGTGATGTGTTCAGGGTTGGGCCCATTAGAATCGCCTCTGGTTTTGATATGCCTATGCTGAGAGATAGGATTTCTCTGTTGGAGCTACTAAGTTGAGAGTAGGATGCTAATTTGAAAGAGGAGAGAATTAGACTATTAGACAAAACGAAGAGATGGAGAGAGAAAGAGAGCCAGCAACGCAGCCAGCCCTACCAGCATCACATGACTTTGTGTATTCAGCCCTAGCTGAAGCTCTAACCCAGAATGTCTTGGTTATATAACACAATAAATTACTGATTTATTTATTTGCTAGAGGTAATATAGAAGAAGATTTCCATCACTTAAAACTAAAAGCAGTCTGACTGACAGACTTGTTTCATACTATCCCTGTCTGCTTTTAAAGCTATTCATTTGCCTCATGCTAACAGCTAATCTCTCTTTACATTTAATGCATGTGAATCTCCTAAATGTCTATTTTCACATGGCAGTTATCTTGCTCAGTGCTTTTGCCTTCTTTAAGCAGAACTGTATCTAAGCCACATACTCAGGGCAGATATATCGGTCCTATACAAAGACTATGGAGAGAAGGAATACTTCACATTTCTGGAGAACAGACCTCACAGTTCCCATTGGCATCAGATCCCCCCGCCCTCCAGCACACAGCACCCCCTTGACAGTGCACACACATTCTGCAGAGGACCTTGGTGAGGACACCCTGCTCTGGACTCAGCTCTGCTGGGCCAGCACTCAATTGTTTGTAACTTGTTTTATAGGAACGGGGTTTGGCCCCCAGCTAGAAAGGAGATGGCTAATTTTTAGAGAAGAAAGGAGAGACAAGAAGACAGTTGTTCCTTGAACATCTACTACGTGAGAAACACCATCCAGGGCACTGCACCTGCGTGTGAGTTGCATAACTTCTCTTGTCTATAGCTGTGGACGCAAAGGCTCAGAGTGTTTCAGCAGTTGCATGCACGTGGGCTGAGCTATTTAAGTGACAGTGCAGGTCTATCTAAATGTGAGCATCCGTGATTTTTCTACCACCCCTATGTGGTCTCCTGGGGCCATATTTTGATTTGTTTTGTGCAGTCCAGACCACTCAGCACCATGCTTGGCCATACTGTAAGTCCAATGGGGACAGCACTGTGTTTATCGCCATGTCATACGGACCTAATGAGGAGAGGATATAACAGACCACCCTCTTCATGGTGTGAGAGAATTGCTTGACATGGAGATGCTCAGAAACAGGAGAAGTCTGGAGTCCAATTTCCTTCCTCTGTGGCCCACCCAGCCTCTGGGGTTGAAAGCGTGGCCAGGGAAAGCGTTCTGTTCCAGTCCACGCAGGGATGCCTCTGGCTGGGTGACAGCCGCTGACCCACCTCGTTTTTGTTCTGCAGGTGTTGGAAAGAGGATGCAACCATCCCCAACAGGGAAGGGTGAAAAATGCTGCACTGTGCATGGGTGAATGTGCACATGTGTGTATGTGTGGTCCTGGGAGCAAGGGCCGGGCAGGGACCAGTCTGCAAAACAACATTAAGAAACCGAAACATTTTCCACTGTGAACAGAATTACTGCCCATGGAATTCTTACCCAGCCTGAGAAGGGAGCAGCAGCCCCTCCTTTTCATTAGCTAAACAAAGAGGGTTATTTTTCGAATGAAAACTTTCAGTGTGGAAAACAATCTAATTCCTGGGGCTTTTTGAGAAGTGAGATTCTCAGCGCTCCAATAAACATGTGTATGTGGATATGCAGCTGCAAAGGCAGTGTGGGTGCCCTCACCAGACGAGAGGGCAGGCCTGGCCAGTGCGGGACACGGGGACTTAGCTTCAGGCCTCTCATAACAATCCCAGGTAGAAATGCCAACAGAGGGAATGGACCATGGACTGGAAGATTTGAACTGTTCTGCGAGAGAAAAAAAGTGAAAACAAAAATATTTTCTGTAAGTCCATTAAATGATCTCCTTTCTTCCTCCAAGTCAATGAACTCCTTCTGGTTGGAAAATAATCTGCAAACTCAAACCCTGCTTGGTTCAGTGGGGTGTGTTCTGCCTATTGAATTCCTGGCCTTCAGAGTTCTTTCAAAAAAACAAAACAAAACAACTTGTGTCCACTTATGAACCCATGGGGTAATGTCATGGCTTTCTCTTGAGGTCTTCTCTTCATGAACGCTCCTGGGTACTTACATTTATTTAAGAGTGGGTAAGAATAGGAGGGCAGACTGCCAGGGTTCAAATTTTAGCTCTACCACTTAAAAATAGTGTGTGCTGACTCTCTGTGGACCTCAGCTTGCCCATCTGCAAAGGGAAATAACAGTGGTACCTACATCACAGAGTTTTCATAAAGATTAAATGAGAAAATGCTTACAAAGTGCTTACCACAGTTTTTGGACAAAGGAAGACCTCAATAAAAAGTGTGGCCATTATTATGAAGTTAAAGGGACATGGCATATGGTCATAGACCTGAACTTTTTACATTAATAAATATCATTCTTTGAGGTTTCTACTTTCCCATCTCACTAATGGAAAAGCATGTTGTTTAAAAAAATAAAAGCAGACACCAAATAGCCTCTCTTTAAATCAGAGCTTCCTTCTCTAATCAGTCCGTGAATGTTTCGGGGAGTGCTCTATTTAACTTGGCTGGCCCCTGGTTTTGCCGTGAGTAATACATTGGGCTTAATTTCAAACTCCACACAGCCAAGATCACTGGATACTTGAGCTTCCCCAAGCTGAGTTGATACAGCTGCTCTGCCCCTGGTCACTGGTGAGTTGTCCCTGTGGATTCCAAAGGGTCTGAATACAAACAGGCCGAGGTGCATGGGCCAGCCGAGATGGTCAAGGACATGGGTTCCCACAGAGCAGGTGTCCAAGTGAGACAAGACTGAGGAGGCCTGGGGAGCCCTCCAGTGTAATCAGAGGAAACTGAGACAGAGGGTGGCCAGAGATTATGGAGAGAGGGGCCTCCGTGATGCTTGGGGAGAGTAGTGTTCTTGGAGCATAAGAGGTGGAAAGAGACCATCCTGATTTTGACATTGCTACAGTGATAAATGAAGGGCATGAAAGCTCTCCAAATTAGGGTCTCTGAGACCAATTAGGTCAGACGATGAACACTTGCTTGAAAAAGAATCCAGTATGGCTTTCTTTTAAACACAAGATTCATTTCAAATGGAACTGAATAAACCAAATTCAATTTAGACATGTTTTTCCCCAGGAACTCAGCTCTGGCACGAAATAAGGCTTGCCTGAGGCCACTTGAGAACTGCACTCTGTGGGACAGCCCTGTGATGGAAAGATAGAGCAGAGTGTTGATTTTGAGGCCTGTCGAACCCCAATGACAGGCGGCTGGTAAACAGATTGAAGACGCTAATGACTATTTAGTGCTTTCCAGGCTGGGAAATGTCTCTTTGGCTTCTGAGGTAGCAACACCCTTACCTTAAAAGGTTTGGATTGATGATCTGGGCCCAATAAAAACCCTGTCTGAAATCTGTTGGGAAGCCCATGCATTTCAGAAGTGAAAGATAATGAAGATGTTCTAGAAGCAATATCATTATGAGTATACATTATAAATGATAATTACAATTAATCATATTAGCCTTCATAAACTCTCAACATTATAACTCAACAATAGTAGATCCATCTTCCTCGTGTTCTTTGAAAGAAGATTTTGCCTTGAACTACACATTTTCTCCTTTAATGTGATTTGTGGTGATTTCTATTTTCTGACTGATTTCTCTGTCTCCTGAAGGTAGACATGTGATGCTGAGTGAGGTTTGGGCATTAGATGAAGTTCAGGGGTCATGATGCCCAGCAAATTCTAGAGCAGAATTTAGGTGGTCCCTGAAGGAGGCACTTGAGCAGCCCATCTTGTTATTTCAATGCTGTCAGAACTCATTCATGCCCCTACATGTAATCCGTGGTCAGGCGTTTCCCAATCCTCCCTGCAATCTAAATCGGCCTCCTTCTTTTATTCTCTCTCATAATTCCCTCTTCTTTCTCCCCAAGCACTAATCATGGTTTTTAATCATTTCTTTATATTTACTTGATGTTTAGCTCCTCATTAGATATGAACTCAATAGGAGAGGGATCATGTCTATTTTGTTCACCACCATATAATGAATATCGAGCATCATGCCTGGAATAGGGAGGCAACCAATAAATAATTGTGAATGGAAGACAGAGTGGGTTGCATAGCTCGAAAGAGCATGCACCTTACAATGAAGCCCTCTCTTCTCTCTCTTCCCATTGATGCCAAACATTTACTATCTCCATATATATACCACAAAAGCCCACAGTGATTTCCCACATGTTGAGTCCAGTGGCTTTCTGGGTTCTCATCGCTCAGCTGAGCTGTAGAGTCTGATAGAATCAACTCTGCCCTACTGGAAAGCCTGCTTTCTTGGCTTCCATGGCTCCATGCTCCCCTCTCTGGTCTGTGCTCACTGACTCCTTCTTCTTAAGCTGCAGTGGGAGTAAAGCCCATGGTTCTGGACCCAGCCTGATCACATTCTCATGCTGTTCCTTGTCTTGACAGCTCCTCCACTGTCTTGGCTCCAGACTGCAGCTTTGTGCTGGGACCTACGGAGTCTATATTTCTAATCCTGAAATGCAACCCTTCCTCTTGCCTTCTTTTTCTTCTCCCGATCACCAGGTTGGACAACTTAGTGTCTTTCCTCAACATTGTTCCTCATATTTTCCAATTAGTCAACATATGAAAATACTGAAAATATGAATTCAGTGTCTTCTCATTGTCTATGACTCAAATGTCTTGATTGCCCAGACCGTCCCATCTTTTCCCAATTTTCTGCTACACATTATCCAAGTTTCTCTTTTGCCAATAATGCCTTTTCTATTTATACTGTCAAAATTCTATCTTTCCTTCAAGGATTATCTCAAATATTTCCCACTTTAAGTCCCCTGTGAGCTTCCTAATCAATTATAATTTCTCCTGCTTTTAACTACCAACACATCATCTACCTTTCAGTTGGCTTCCTCTTAATTTTTTATTGTATAATGAATTCCTGTGTATTTGTCCATATTTTCAGGGAAAGCCTAATAAATAGATTTCTGGAGAGACTGACCTAGATAAAAGGAAAGCATAAACTGCTAACACACACCCTACCGACATTAAACAGAATATTAAGATGATATTATGAAGAACTTTATGTCAATGTCTTTGAACATGCAGGTGAAATGGACAAATTCCTAGAAAAATGCAAAAATTGATAAAGGAAGAAATGGATAATTTGAAGATTCACATATTTGCTAGAGAAATTGAATCCATAATTTAAAATTTCTGCAAAGAAATCTTGAGGACTAGATATTTAACTAAGAATTTATTTCAAACATATGAGAAAAAATAATATAAGTGTTACACAAATTCTTCCAGGGATTGGAAAAAGGAAGAAATACTTTGCTACACATTTTATTAGTCCAGCATTACTTTGATACTGAAACTTTTCAAGAACATTCTAGAAGAAGAAAATTACAGGCCAATCCTTCATTGTAATATAGATACAAAACTCTTAAGCAAACCAAATCTAGAGATATTTTAAAAGGATCAGATATCATGACAAAATAAAGTTTATTTCAAAACTGTAAGATTGGTTTAACACTTAAAAATCAATCTATATAATTCACCACAGTAACAGAATAAAGAAGAAAAACCATATGAACACCTCAAAAGATGAATAAAAAGCATTTGATGAAACAGAACTTCTTCATGATTAAAAATATAACTGGCATCAAATTAGGACAAGAAGTGAACCTTTTAATCTAAATGGCTACATCTAGTAAGTCCATACTTAATAATAACAGAAACGCTTCTACTGGAGACCAGGAACAAGACAAGGATGTTCACTCTTACCACTTCTATCTAACATTGTACCGGAGGTTTTAGCCAGAGTAGTTTAGACAAAAAAAAAAAAAAAAGAAAGAAAGAAAAGAAAAAGAAATTTCAAAACTTAAGAATTAGAAAAGACACAAACCTGATATTATCTGTGGACATGATTGTATACAGAGACTCTATAGGTGAATTACTGGAATGAGCCAGCAAATTTAGCTAAACTAATGAATGTAAAGTCAACATACAAAAATCAGCTATGTTTTTGTGTACTAGCAACAAGTATTCGAAAGTAATACTTTAAATTTGATGCCATTTAAAATAGTATTTTATAAATTAAGCACCTTGTTAGGAATAAATTCAGCAAAATACGCACCTGACCAATGCATAGCAAATGCAGAATATTACAGAGAATAGTTTTTAAAGACTTAAATAAATGAGGAGATATAACATGTAAATTGGATTGAGAGACCTAGTGTAAAAATGTTAATGCTCTTCAAATTGGTCTTTGCTTCCATGCAATACTAGTCAAAATCCCAGCATGTTTTCTTTCTCTCTCCTTCTCCTTTTTCCCTTGCTTCCTCTCTCCCATCCAACCATCCTCTCTCCCACCCTTCTTTCTTTTCTTGTAAAAATTGGTAAGCTAATTCTAAAATTTACTTAGAAATACAAAGTCTCAAAAATAGTCAAGACAAACTGAAAAAGAAGAAAGCTGAAGGACTTGTACTACCAGATATCAAAACTTATTATAAAGGCACAGTAATTAAGGCAGTATGATATTGCTGTAATAGAGACAAATGGATTCATGGAACAGAGTTGAGAGTCCAAAACAGAGCTGCATGGAAATCACCTGATTTACAACATGGGCACCACTGCAATGTAGTGTGTGAAAACAAACGGTTGGGTTAACTGGATTTCCAAAAGAAAAACAATTCTTTGACCTCCTATCTCACACCATATATAAAGGTCCATTGCAGATGGAACATAGGCCTAAGTGTAAAAAGTTGAACAATAAAGCTTCTACAATATAACACATGAAAATATCTTCATGAGCTTGATGTAGATAAATTGAAACACATAAAATTTACTAATCATAAAACAAAAGATTGATCAGTTGGTCTCATTAAAATTAACAATTTCTCATGAAAAAAACAAAAGGAAAGAAAAGAACACAGACCTACATTTAAGAGAATTAAAGGGCCAGTCATAAAGTGGGAGAAGATATTTCCAAAAATATATCAGACAAAGGAACTTATATCCAGAATATTTAAAGATTTCTTATATAACAACAACAAGATGACACACAATGTATTAAAAATGGGCAAAAAATTGTTGACAGTCCTTTTACAAAAGAAGATGTCTAAATTGGTAACAGACTTACCAAAATATACAAAATTAGGTATGCAAACTTAGAATCACAATTCAATATTAACCACTTTCTTATTAGAATATAAATTTAAGATAAATTGACAATACTGAATATGGCAAGAGTCTGAAGTGACAGGAATTCTTATATGCCATTAGCAGGCATGGAACCTGCTAATGAAGCAGGTACAACCGCTTTGAAAAATTGTTTTTGTGGTGTCTACTAGAGCTAACATATGCATACTCTCTGACCCAACCATTCTCCTACATATATACACACAGAGGTCTGTGTATAAGGGCATTAAAAGGCACGCCAGAGCCTAGAAGCAACACAAATTCTATCAACAGTAGAAAGGTGTTCATTATGGCATATATACAATGGAATACTATGTAGCACTGCGAATTAACAACCTACCACTATATGCAACAGTACAGATAAAAATTATAATGTTAAGTGAAGGAAGAAATAAAAAAATATTGGATGACTCTATGTGACCTCCAATAACAGAAAAAACTAATCTATACTGACGACTGTTGAAAGAGGGGCCACTTTTGGAGAGTGGAAGCAAAGATGGCTGCCTTACGGTAATGGCATTATTCCATGGCTGGTTCCACGTGGTGGTCATGTGGGTGTGTTCACTTTGAAAAATTAATCAAATTGCACACCAATGCTAGGTATTTTTGTTATACTTCAAATTGCCACATTAACTAAAGCAACAACAAAAAGCCTTTACCAGAGGATCCGTATGAATTCATTTGAAGCTTAGCATTCATTTTTGCAGGCTATTTTATGTCTTTGTAGTTCTGGGGCTGTCTGCATTCATAGCTGCCATTGTTTCTGTCTGTTGACATAGTTCTTTCACTTTCTTTTATTCAGCTCTTTGCTTTCAATCTAAACTTGATATATTCATCCTGATCCTTCATCTAGTTTGTTTTGCCCTTGGAGCTAATTTCTCATTCTCAACTTCTGTTTCAACATTTCACTGCCAGGTGTGGTGGCTTATGCCTATAATTCCAGCACTGGGAGGCTGTGGTGGGTGAATCGTTTAAGGTCAGGAGTTTAAAACCAGCCTGGCCGACATGGTGAAACCCCCATCTCTACTAAAAATACAAAAAAAAAAAAAAAAAAGCCGGGCGTGGTGGTGGGCACCTGTAATGCCAGCTACTTGGGAGGCTGTGACAAGAGAATCGCTTGAGTGTGGGAGGCAGAAGCTGCAGTGAGCGGAGATTGTGCCATTGCACTCCAGTCTGGGCTACAGAGCAAGACTTTGTCTCAAAACAAACAAACAAACAAAAAACAACAACCAAAAAAACATTTTACTAATAATGCCCCATGTCAGGCTAGTTCGACTTTTGTATATTTTGTTAAAGGCCTTAGTTTAATTTTATTGCTTAAATTTTCATTCCTTCCTTAATTTTTTTCTGTTTTGGCCTAATAATTTTTATCAATAATTTCATAATTACTATTACATTTTATGCTTGACAATCTTTTTTCCCCTCCCAATATGACAACTTTTAAACAAAGCTTTCTCCTCCACTTTTCTGTCTAATGGGGTAGAAGCATGGTGTGCAGAAGAGAAACTCTTTCTCATTCTTCACCCTTTACATCCAGCAAAAAGAGCCCGGTGATCTGACATGCAATAGGAAAGGGGAAAAAAGAAAATTTGCAAATTATAACTAATACAAGTGCTTCCCAGTTGCCCAAAGTGGTTTAACGATTTCTTTTCTTACAGATTTAGCTAAGAGGCCGTCTGACCTGAGCCCATTTATGGAACTATTTGGCCTCGCTTACATTTTTTCTTTTTGGAAATAAATCCCCTCGTCCTCAATCGGAGACACTAAAGAAGCAGGGAGTTTGTATTTTTTTTAAATCCATATGAAGGTTTTGGCCAGGAATTTTTCAAACACTGGAATAAATTTTTAATTTGGACTTTGATATCCAGACAAGCCCAGCTCAAGTTCTCTTGGGTCTCCTTCCCAAAGACCAGACTTCAAACAGACACTGCTCGCTGTCTTAGCAGAAAGGCACCACAGCAACTGTGACCGCCGCGGTCAGCAGAAACTGCTACACATCCTGCTGTCTGGGTGGGACCTCCGTTTGCTATATTGCCCTGGAAACCAACACTTCCTATTCTGTGGTCCTGAAGCAGAGGTCCTCAGAGGAGGAGGAAAGAGCATGGTGACCATCAGGGCAGGAAGTGCTGGGTTCCCTGCTGACAGCATTCTGCATAACATGGGATTAAAATATTGGAGGGAAAAAGACAAACCCTATCTAATTCCTCATTATTATTTGCTTCTTACGCTTTTCATTTTCGACTTTGTCTTTTGGAGTTTGGGTTGCAGAAGAAATAGATGAGTTTCTTACAGATGAGACCCCAGAGAACCTTCAGATTAACTCTTAGTTTAACTTCCTCAAACTTGACTGACAAAACAGACACTGGGAAAGATTTTTTAAAAAGTAAGTGATTTTTTGTGACAACCACAGAAGCAGCTCATTTCCTTTTGGAGACTTAGATGGGAGACTCTAAGTAATTGAAACTTAATACGAAGAGTCCCTCAGAAAAGTGACCACCCTGGGGCTGTCACCATCATTTCCTGTTAATTGTCACCTGAAATAACCAGTTGTGGAAATGGCATGGGGGTCGGAGGTAAAGGAATGTAGTCTAGCCCACTCCTGGCCCATAATGAAATACAAATGATCTAACAGCAGTACTGACAAGGTTCTCAGAATAAATCATTTCCATTCACACCACTTCAAATCACTTACTGTAATTGCCCTGAGACAGACTGGGGGAGTTGGCCATTGGTTACCTAAGCTCTGGGACAATTCCCTGCCCCTTTACCCATAAGGACAAAATGCAGTTCTGGTCTAATTTACTTCTCTTTCCTAAGGCTGAAGGGCAAGTACTCCCTGTATCCCAGGGAAATCTAGAAGTTAAAGGTGGATAGAATAATTGCAAAGTTTTTCTGAGAATCCTGTACCTGTGCGTTGGCTTCTGAAGTGGCCTCTCGCAAGCCCAAGTGCTCAAACGAGCTGCTGTTGCTGGGCTTGCCTGGGTTTTCTACCAGATCACACGCCTGGACAGATCTGCTCTAGTTTGAATGTTTGTGTTGCTCCAAAGTGCATGTTGAAAATTAATTCCCAATGCAATAGCATTAAGAGGTGGGGCCTTTTGGAGGTGATTAGCTTTCATGAATGGAATTGGTGCCCTTATAAAAAGGGCTTGAGGAAGCGAGTTCACCCCCCCACTCCTGCTCTCCCTTCCGCCATGTGAGGATTCTGCACAAGGGGCTATCTTTGAGCAGAGGCAAGGCCTTGACAGACACCAAACCTGCTGGCATCTTGATCTTGGACTTCCCTGCCTCTAGAGCTGTAAGAGATATGTTTCTGTTATTTATGAATGACCTCATCTGAGGTATTTTGTTATAACAGCAGAAGCGGACTCAGATAAGACCCAATCATATGCTTCTGTGTATTTCTTCCATTTTCTCCCAAACTTTCATCCTATTGCAATGAGTAAGGTTAGGAATCTCTCTTCCTTTTTTTGGAGGGGCCAAGTTCCTCTGTAACCTTGATCAATAGGGAGTTATGAGTCTCTGTAAACTATGCTTCTCATTTGAGTTAGTGGTACCGTCCTTTGGCCTCCTCTGCACTTTGGCCACGCCTGCACATGAGTTTGTCTGTCTCCTATGGGCTGAGGATTAGGAACCTAGTGTCTCTCATCATTGTACCACCACCATCTGCCAGAGCATTCAGGGAACAAGTGTCTGAGGAAAGCAGGAGCAGGGAAGGATGAGAGCAAGAAGTCTTGGTCTACTGGCTCTGTTCCCTGGATGTGGTTGCAAACTGATAAGATGCACAGAAACAGAACTTCCAGGGAAGCTTCCTGGAAAATCTTTACGCTCAGATGGAAACTCTGATATGAATGTCACCACAGTATTGGTAGGATCCGGATGGCTGGGCAGCCCTCTCCCCAAAGACCTGCCAAGACCATGTCATTTCCTTATCAGATGCTGAAAGTCTTGGCTCTGGCCCTTGATACCCAACACAAGATGGCCATCCCAGACAAAGCATGTGTCTAGGCTCCTGCTGGCCCACTCACCATTAGTGCATTATGGCCAAGTAATCATTCTCAAAGGACAGATCCTGCCACTGTTCTATTCAAGAATCAGATGCTTGTTCCCAGGCCCCACATGGCCTTCAAGTTTCTCCAACAGTGCCCGTGGCTGCATGTGACCCTCCAGACTCCCTGAAGATGCTCAAACCAAGCCTCTCATCCCCAGTGTGCTTCGTCCTAGCCTGGATCTTTCAATACTTCCCTGCCAATAGGTATTCATCTGTTATTTCAAGAAACTTTCCTTAGGGACAGCATCCAGCTCATTTTTCTCACACTTTGTATGTCCTTGGTCGGGTGCCCCATCTGGACCACATCCTGCCCATCCTCCTCCTCCTCATGCATTCCTTCTGTCATTGCATAGTTAGAGAACCTTACCAGGTGCTAGGCCCATACCTTGTGACTGGCAGGGCTGAGATTCAAATCTAGGTCTAAACAACCAAAGCACCCCGCTCTCCATCACAATACTCCACAGCCCCCGCCTGAGGCCTCTTTGACCTTGCCTTCATTTCCTTTCTCAATGAAAAGAGATGTCACTTTGGCCAGAAAAGCAGGAGTCCCACCAGTTGGGCTGCAGCCCCCAGGATCCCTCTCTTCAATAGTTTTCACGCACCGCTTGTGGAAATAGCATCACTGTGCAGGCCCAGGAGACACCTTTCTTGGAGTGCAAGACAGCAGAAGGGCTGGAGAAAGGGACCTGAGATTGGGCTAGCAAGAGGAAAGCATTCCTCCCTCTCATCCAGTGCTCCCTCACACACTAAGTGGAGACCCCTGTGTCTATTTGTCCTGTTGTTGAGTAAGGGAAGAAAGGAAGCAGGTAAAGGACACGGAGGCAGTGGTGAGGAGGGGAATCTGCCAGCCAGAATGATCCATCGCCATCTACAGCCATGGCACAGCGGGTGGACCGAGAAAAGGATGCGACTTGGACATAGGGGCCGGTGCCCTCCTTCCCTTCGTAGCTGGCTGGGCCTGTGGAGAAGGAATCTCTGGACGTGGGCCTGAGGTTTTGAGTTCACTCATAGTGGGTGACAGAAACGAGATGGTTATTTGTTTTATGGTAATGATCTCCATGAGGCTGCAAACTGTGGGGCTGCAGTCGGCACGCCACACGGCAGGCCTTCCTCCGGGTGCGAAAGGATTTCCTTGGTTTGGTGGGATTCGTTTGTTTTTTAAACGAGGCTGTTTATTTTCTCTTCTTTTAATGTTATTATTTTTTTTCAGACTCACAAGGAAGATACATAATGTACAGCCGAACCTACAATCTCCTATTTTGTCAGCTGCTTGTGTTGATTAAAACTTCAGTAAAGAGCCTGTGATAAAACAGAGCTATGTTCAAAGGATCTTGTTATGTTTTTAAAGGGCTGAGCTTGGCAGAAAAGATTTAGAGTATAGCTTTGCTACCTTGGTATTTTTCCCCTTTCCCAGGTTAGAAAGGGAGAAGCAGAAGAGAAAAAGTGGTTTCTAGTACCTGTGGGACCGTTAGACAGCGTGTGTTTAACCAAGTCCCAAATAATAAGCAGGGTCCAACTTAAATGCATGAAAATTGTTTATCAAGCTGGTGTTAAATATGTGACCAAGAGCAGACCTCCTCCCATAGGTCTGACTGACAGCCTCTCTCTGCAGGAGGTCCCAACCTAACAGGGAAAGGAAGGCGGCAAGGCAGGGGCAAAGTGAGGACACAGAGCTTCAGGAATTCTGTACCCGGTGATTCACCCAACTCGCCTGAGATGATCCATTCCAGCAAGATTCCAATCAACTGCCAGAAGCACATTGTTTTAAAGCCCAGAGATCACTGAAACGTCTCAAGGGAGAGGTGTCAGCGGTGCCATCTACTTCCTAACCCTCTTTCCCCCTTCCCTCCACACGGCACATTCCCGGCAGCCACTGAAGTCTCTCAACTCTTATTCTGAAAGAGGCTGAGAAATGGATGTGCGTGAACGTCAGGCTTGCCAAAGTCGCTGACTTTATGCAAAGCAGGCAAGTGCAGTCAAAACACTTACAGCAATCAATTCGAGTTGTTGGGTAAAGTTTTTTCCATGTCCCATACATTATTGAACAGTTAATTTTGTCTTTGTGCCTGCAAGACATTCCAGCTCTCAGATGACAGCTTTATCCATTAAGGAGTGCCTGGTGACAGCCGTGCAGCAAGAGCTTTGCCAGCCTGGCCTGCCGGGAGGCACGCCTGCATCACCACCGAGAAATCCTGGGACACATCAACATCTTAATCAATATGCGAGAGTCAATTACCGGGGAAGCGAGGGCTTAAGCAGGAGCTGATGATGAGGTTCACGTGCAAATGGACTTGATCAATACGCAGCTGAATCTCACACGTGGATTCACATCAGTCCTCTCATGGCACCCAGTCCCCAACCGGCAGGCCAATCACACGGCTCCTAGCCGCCAATCATCTGCTTTACTGGATTCATTACTGCTTTTCTTTGATTCACTCCTTTGATGGAAGTATTGGGAACAGAGAAGCAGAGTTGAGGGAAACAACCAAAACATGATGACTGGACTCACAGAGAACTCATGGAGAATTCTGCAAAGAGCCTGGACAGACTAACTCAAAGACCATGTTCTCTCCACATTCATGCTTCTTTTTTAAAAAACAAACGAAAACACTTCTTGGCCAGGCGTCATGGCTCACACCTGTAATCCCTGCAGTTTGGGAGGCAGAGGCGGGCAGATTGCCTGAGCTCAGGAGTTTGCAACCAGTCTGGGCAACACGGTGAAACCCCTGTCCCTACTAAAATATAAAAAATTAGCTGGGTGTGGCAGCGTGCACCTGTAGTCCCAGCTACTTGGGAGGCTGAGGCAGAAGAATTGCTCGAACCTGGGAGGCAGTGGTTGCAGTGAGCGGAGATCATGCCACTGCACTCCAGTCTGGGAGACAGTGAGACTCTGTCTCAAAAACAAAACAAAACAAAACAAAAATAACAACAAAAAACACTTCTTGAAGGAAAAATCAATTCATCTTCTGAGGGACCAATATTTCCTTTTTACTGATGAGAAAGCTGAAACTTAGAAAGGCCAAGGGCATAGGGTTGCACAGAGAGTGTATCTGAAGCAGGGACTTGAACCAAGGTCTTTAGATTCCAATATCTGCTTAATCTAATTGAATCATATAGCTAAGGGTTAGAAGACTGCAAACACGCAAGAGCCAGATGAAGTAATAAAGTAAAAGGGAAGTAGAGCTTTCTTGCTTGCAGTAGAAATTTCAAATTGCACCTTGGAGAGTGGAGAATGACTTGACAAGGGTTGGGGGAGAAGGCAGCCTTCTCTAAGGGAGGGGGCCTGCACGTCTGAGGAGCAGCGCAGAGCCACGATAATTGCAAATGGCTGCACTAATGCTGAAGGGGAGGTGCTAACAGGAGGTGAGGTGGAAGGCAGAGCAGGGCAATGTTATCCAAGTCAAGGTAGTCATTGTGTTTGGAATACCCAGGCCAGGATGACAGACTTGGACTTTATCCTCTAGGGCAGTCTTTCTTCAACTAGTATGCTATGAAACACCTCTAAGATGCTTCCCAAAATAGAGGGCAGCAAGATGCAGCACACTTGGAAGACGTTCTGTACAAAGTCATCCCCTCCAAAAAGTCATGCGACATTCAAGCACATCGTCACATTCTGAGAAGACCTAGAACAAAGACAAGTCTTTAGCTTCCCTCAACCCAGTATACACCCTAAACAGGATTTGGATCTTCTTCAAAGAAACCCCCCTGAACAGCCAGCTAGATGATATTGGCTCATCTTTCAGGGCTCCCAAAAGCATTCTGGATTTTTCTTTGACACATTCATCACCTATGCAACTTCTATTCAACATCTACTTTTTATTAGCATGAAAGTTCCATTCATCTGTCTCATTGATTTCCTGGCACAGAGCAGATTCTCACTCCACCAATGAGGGGATGTGTGTGGGATACTCCAGGAACGCAGTTTGGGCAAGGCTGCTCTCCTGGAGAACCACTGGAGGCCGCTTCTTGCTCCATATGGTAAACACGGCAACTTTAACAAGATGAGCTCTTGATGTTTCTGACGGAAAAAGCTTGAAGCCAGGGAAATCATGGTGCTAGGGAAACCAGTCCAGGAAAAAAGTGTTCAGGGACAAGGGGAACTGGGAATAAACCAGTGTTTATGACTTTAAGAGACATTCCTTAGGAAGACCTGATAGGGTTCTGCCTGATTGCCACAAAGTGTGGAGAGGTTGTGAGCGGAGGCTCTGAGGAGGGGCAAACCAACATCAGAATTGAAAGCCACCTCTTGTAGAACCACAGGTAGTGAGGTGACCTTGGGCCAGTGCCTTCCCATCTCTGAGCTTGTTCCTCATCTATGGAATGACTATGGCATGTGGAAGAATCGAATTAAAGTTAGCTATGATTCTTAATAAATGGCAACTATTGTTAATATCAGGAAAGACAGGGATTGAGAACGGTTTAGTATTTCAGATGTGCGTACTAAGAAAATTGGGGACATTGGCTCAAATATGAAACTCTGGGAGGAAAAGGGTTTGTTTCAGGGCATATTGAGTTTGAAGTGAGGCCAGTGTGTTTAAATGTCCCACAAGCAGCTAAGCACATAGGACCGAGACCCTAAGGAGGGGTCAGCATGGGGCATGGCTGAAATTGTGAGAATAGATGAGCAACTCTATAAAGGGAATAGAAAGAAAGGGCAGAGAGCAAGAGGCTGCCTTGGGCAGCTGCCTTATTTTGGGAGCAGGAGAACGAAAAGAAAAGTCGACCTCTTTGCTGTTACAAGATGCTGTGGTTCTCAGGTTGCCTTAGACAGCTGAGTAGCATCATCAGCCTGAGCCAATGAAAGGCTGATGTGTGGGCTAAAGCTTAAGTGGTGCTCACAGAACATGTGGAAAGTTCCCGTGGCAACTTCTTATTGAAAATCCTCACCCCAGTTATTTTCCATTCCTGCTGAGACATCTCTGTGTCCCTCAGGTTATGGTATAAATATTTTACGAAGTACAGAGGGTTGCGATATCGTAACACTTTAACTGAAAACTCATTTTTCTGAAAGTTAAAGGATGCATTTTCCACTTACAAAAATATGAAACTCTCAACTGGACAAAGAAATGGACATGTCACATTGCGATATTTTATGCAACGCTTCTCAGGGTTTCAAAGTACTTAAGATATTAATACCATTTCTCTCTCCGGGGACCTTGTAAGTTTCATGATCCAAGTATAAAATTGGGGAAGGACTAAGCACAGAGCCCAAAAGATAGTAGGTATTCAATTAACGTGTGTCCTCTTCCCTTCTCATATGATGAAGGTTGAAATGTGGTCTGTAGACTCAGGGGGGTGTGTAACTTGAGATATTTCCAGGCTATTCTTAATGCCATTAGCAGGGGTTAGAGGAGAGAAAAGAGAAGAAACTTAATTAGGAGTAGAATAAAGATATTCTGAAAGGCAACCAGAGAACGCTTTATGATGAAGAGTAATTGTAGGACCCCCGAATACAGAAGAGGATCCGTAGCTTATGAATGAGTGTAGACCTTAACACTGAAAAGTGATCCTTTTGCTAACTGCCCAGAAAGAGTCACACAGCCTTTGCCAACCCAAGTTCTGGCAAAGTCATCTTAGCTCCAACTCTCTCTGTGGATCACAACCACCCTAGAAAGAACAAGAACCTGTGAAGGGACCAAGGAATGAACGTCACCAGGTGACATCAATCCTGCCCCCCTCACAGTCTCCACAGAGGCATCTGTGTCTAGAATCCTGTTCCTCCTTTATCACAACTGTGGCTTAGGGACTACCTAAGCTGGGGGGAAACACGGCTTTTGATACTAAAGAGCATCCTGCTAACTCAGAGTCTGTATCCTCTGCTTCATTGGCCTTCGTTTTTATCAGAAGTGGGTGGGTAACGTGAGAAAAAAAAATTGGCCCCATAAAGGGATCCGGAAAGAATGACATATTTGTCTGTTAAGTATAAATAGGAACAGCCATGGAGATATGGTCCTGTGGTGCTAGGTTTTCACTCCGGCAACATTCATCTACTGCCAGGAAACGCTAGATTTAGTACCTGAGGGACTGGAGTTTCAAATACCTTATACTTTTTTTTTTAGTACTTTGCCAAGAATTTAAATTGGTAAAAGCTGGGGACTGACAAAACTTGATCCCCAAGAGCTTTTCTGGCACGGGTTTATCAGAGAATATGGTGCCATTATTTTTATTATAATTATTATTTTTTTCTTTGGTGGGGCGAAAGCTCATTTATAACCCAACAACTTCTACTCCCAGATGTATTTTTCTTTCTTTCTTTCTTTTAAAAAAATGAAAATCCCAATGCTTAAATAAACAGAGGCTTTGCCTTTTGTGGTGGCGTTAGAGGCTGTCACTGGATTTACATGCAAGGGGCTGGTTACAAGCCTTTTCATGTTTTTAGTTCTGATCAGAAAGAGTTGAAAGGAGAAAGCTAATTTTAGGAAATGTGCTTCCACCAGCTCCACACGGCACACACCTTCCTCCCAAGCCTCAGGTCTCCACCACGCCCTGACACCAAAAGCACTTCATAGGGCTTTGCAAAGGGGACCTGCCGGCCCCAAACTGGGACAGCTGTGGAAGAGCAAAAAAGGCCAAAATGAGTGAGAAAACCTGGGTTTGAGTCCTGGCACCATCATTTTTTAGCCAGGAAACTTGGGATAACTTAGCCTCTCTTGGATTTTTCATCTGTAAAATGATAATTGGATTTTCCTTGGAGGGTTGTTGGGAGGATGAAATTAAACAAGATAAATTATGTGAAAATACTTGGCGCTGTGAGTTTTTTAAATGACAACCTACAAACGATGAGTCCAGGGAAGGAGGAAGAAGGGAGAGCGCTCTATGGAGCAGTACTGTGGATTTCTCTCCAAGGTTAGGCTCTTGACACAGACATTCTAGCAGAGAAAACAACTGCCACCACGGAGACACATAAAACAAGAAGATACTATTTACGGTCCAACATCTTTATGGTCCCTCATTGCTCCCCGCAGCCATATTCCCGACTGCTTTCAGATCCTCCTCTGATTTTACCCACAAGCAATTTCCAGGGTCAGCTCACCTCTCTCCTGCCCAGGGCAGCAGCTACAGTAGCAGCAGCAGCAGCAGCAGCGTGAGCCTTCTCGAACAGCCCTGGCATGTCCGATCTGGCTGGAAATGATTTGAGTTTTATTATACAATTAGACCAAGTCTCTTAGGTGTAGTAGCCTTCCACATACTTAGAAGAATAGATTAGCCATTAGGACTTTGTATATTTTTCCCAGTAATTGACACCACATCCCATTTTCCTCACCAAAGGGAAAAAGAACCACATAAAACAATCATGATTTGGGGGGCAGGAGGTGGGGAACCGGGCATTCACAATGCAACAAAGTCTCAGTCCCACCTCAATCTCCTTCCTTTGCCCAGCTTTGTGTGTCTCTAGGAGGCTGGCAGAGCAGGCCTTCTGTTTGTTTTTTGTTGTTTTTCCATTCCAGAGCCCCTCAGGCTCAGCGTCCCTAAGCACTTTACTAAGAATAAACCAGGCATCATCTCTGCCACCCAGAAACGGCAGCCACCACTGGACGGGAGTTTGGACATTCTTAAAAAGCCCACGAAAACACCACCAGAACGTAATTGCCTGCCTGCCTCCCTCCCTCTCTCCCTCCTTCCCTCCCTTCCTCCTTCCCTCCTTCCTTCCTTCTCTCTCTCCTTCCCCACTCTCCTTCCTTCCTTTCTTTCTCTCTTTTTCTTCTCTCTCTTTCTGTCTTTCTCTCCCTCCCTCCCTCCCTCTCCCTCCCTCTCTCTCTCTCTTTCTCTCTTTCTTTCCTCCAGGGTAATCCAGGATGGATCTATTAGAAACCCTTTCCCTCAGGAGCCCCCTTCTTGTCCTGGTCAGAAAAGAAGTGGGGCTACTGCAGGGTGGTCCAAGCAGTGGTGAGTTGAGGCTCTTTGGTATCAAGTTGAGAAAAGGAGAGAAAAAAGAGTTCAAAGCTCAGAGCGTTCAAACCACAGGTCCATTTTTGTCCCGTCCCTTCCACCGCTGTAAGTTGAGATTTGGAATAGAACAGGGGAACCCATCATACTAGGGATTTAAACAGGGACCAGTGTAATCCCCCAGGCTGCTGTGCCTGTGTCTGGCATGCGCATGACTGCAACAGGCCTCCATGTTGCGTCTCAGCCAAAAGCAGACACCTCGGGCCAGCAGTCTCATCCACACAAGCAAAACAAAACAGATGTTCTCAGATGTCTGGTCAAACATTTGTTTCCTTTGGTCATGTTCAAGCAGCCCAAACTCAGATGGCAACTGCAAGGCCTGGTGGCACCAACAGACGTTTTTCATGTTCCATCCATTGCTGCAAAACATCTGTGAGCTAAAGTTTCTTCCCAATTGCAACAATCTTTGTGCCAAGGCTTGGTGGGTCCTTGACAGCTTCCATGCCTGCCCATAGGCCTGTCCGTGAAGCTGCTCTGGTGCAGACACAGGACCGCAGAGAGAGGCCATCACCGTTCCCAGTCCCTCCCTTTCTTCTCAGATGGGCCACCAGACAGTACAGCTAGCAGTACCAGAATCAGTAGATCTGAAGAGTTTTCATACATTTTTCTGCTTGGGTCAATGTGTCCAAAGGGACTCTGCTGACACGTCTGTGCTGGTTCCTTTGAGAGAAGCTGAAATGCCCATTTTCCAATAAGATCAATAAACCCACTCAGCTCCGACTATAGACTTTTCCTCAGGTACCCTCTGACCAAGTCAGGGTGTGCTGGACCTTCATTGTGGCAACATGACCCCGTGTGCCACCTGGTACTTGTACTTCAAGCTGAGTTTGCTTTTCTGAGGACAAAGGCAAAGCCCTAAAGCTTTAATTTGGTCCCCAAAGACCGTGGAAAATCACAAGATGGAAAGTGACCTTTCTTTGGCCACAACTGGTGATGACTTGTGAACATGTCTCTTTTGCCCAACTTGGCTTTAGCTAAAACCTACTGTTTTGAATAAAACTCGGGCCATTCTCCACCCTCTTCTTACCCTACCTCTAGGCACCCTCTGCCAAGTCCTGAGGGGCCCTTCCTCTCTTTAACAAGGAGCACAAAATGAAGCTGTAATCATAACCTCTCTTGCTGGTTCAGAAAATATGCAGATGTGATTTTTCTTTTTCTTTTTTGCTTCTCAACATACCTACGTCCCTTCATTATATTTAAACTTTCTCTCACTGCTCCCTCACCCCCACTCCCACTGTGATCAGCTGGGGGCCAAGTTCAACCAAGCGTCCCCCGGTCGGCACCAAATGGGCACCCGAGGGTAACAGGGCGCAGTGGCACTTTCCCGCCTCCTTCCTTCTCAGTTGCCAGAAGAAACCCAGCTGGGTCCCTCAGCCGACACAGGCCCCTAATTTCAGTTTAATAGTACAGCATTTTTACTACTTCTGGCCAGGGCGTTTTGAGAAAGGTTAATATATGTGAAAACTATGCCCTAAAAAAACCTGTTTAGAAAACAATCCAAGTGCTCCATGCTCTCAGTTTCCAGCCCTCTTTTCTGTAAAGCAGCTCCAGCAACCATGCAATTTCACTCCATTTTGGGGTGGGCGGTTCCACTTCCTTCCTATGGGATTTTTTTTTATTAGTTTTAGGGTTTTTTTTTTTCTATTTTTCTTTCCCTATGCTGGTTTACTACCTTGTATCTATCTACCCCCAAGGAGTTTAAAAACCTCAAGTAAGTATTATTGGATTTTTCTTGGTGTATTTTTGGATATTTCTTGTTGGGAGTGTGTGGTCTGGATCTGTGTGTCTGTGTGGGAGGGTGGAGGGCTGCAGGCCCAATGATGATGGCCATGAAGGCCGGGAAGAGTCCACAGAGCCCCCCGAGCATGCGTGGAAAACGGAATTGCCCCTTGCTTTCACGGTAGTGAAAACCCTACTGGTTAAAGGTTGAGGCACCTGGTAGGCTTTTAACAAGTATCCATTTTGTAGACAGGGGAAATATAGAACATTAGGTACCATTTCTTGACCTTCTACTTTGGATTTCATAATTGGTGCTCTGTGTAGTTTAATTCATTCAATAGCACTGTCACGATGATGCTCTCCATTACACAGAGGAAGAAACCTCAGAGGTTACAAGGGATACGGTTACTTCCTGTAGCACAGGTGGAAGAAGGCAGGATTCTAATCTAGGTCTGCCTTTCTACTGGACAAAATCTAAACTGGGTGAAATTCTTCAAAACCATGATCCCCACTGCCTAAAGACAAAATATATTGACTGGGAACCGTGGGTACATGTTTGGGCTTGTTAGAAAGAGGCCGCTGGTGGTAGAATCATTGCCTTGAGACATTTGAAGAATTGAGTTAATTTCTCTGGGCTTCCTCCTCCAAAAAAGGATGCATGTTGGGCTTGATCCAAGACAGCAAGGATACCTCATAAGTTGCTGTTACCCCCAGCATGTGTGCCATGACAGATGTCACAACAGACAACGCATGGGGCCTCAGTCACCTTCTCTACACGGCATTCTAGGCAGCTACTAACAACATTCTCACTGCTCTTCAAGGCAGCACAGCCAACTGCGGCATCCCCAACCTCCAGTCATCTGTTGGTCTCCCTCATGATTTTTACTCTATTTATCCTCCCTATCATCTCAATGTATTTCCTTAATTGATTTACAGTTATTTCCTTTTCTTAGCCAAATAGCCTTTTTCTAAGAATAATATTTATGAAGCAGTGAGTTTAACATGGTAACAATAAGATTTTGAATATTCAATTTTTTTAAGTACATAACTATATAACTTCTAAATAAAGTTGTCCAGGATCCATTCAAGGTTAACTTGGCATGTTTTCAACACTCTCTGTGATGCTGGCATGGCAGGAAGACCAGAGATTTGAGGCTCAAAGAGACTTAGTTGGAACCCCTGCTCAATCATGTGCCAGTTCTGTGGCCTTGAGCAAATCATGTAATCTTTCTGAGTCTCAATTCCCAATCATGGGAATAATAAGCCTTTCTTTGCTATACTGTCTTGAGGATTAAAGTTAACTTAATGCAAGAATCCACGCAAAGCTCCTAATACAGTCTTTGGTACACGGTAGATGTTCAATAAATGGCCACCATTGCTACTGTCTGTACGCTAACACCCTGTGCTGCTGTATCACAGTCTCCAGTGCTGTTTGAAAGTCCCTTCCTTTCCTGAAACCTAAGCTAAATCCCAATGGTTCGGATACCTGGAACTCCCAGAATGTAGCAGGATTGAGAGTCCTGAAAGATGATGTTCTTTAGGAACAAATACCAAAAGAGGAGAGGTCCTTAAATAATTCTGTCATCGCTGTCCTCTCAGAGGAGCCTGGCCTCACTGTCACAGGAACATGTCTTCAGTAAGAAGACGCTGTCATAATTAGGAAGCCATTTTTATTTTTGTGATACCGTCATCCCCCGGGCCCAGGACATCTGATTACACAAGTGGCTTTTCTTTCCTGCCTTGTCTCTATTATTACTCCCAATGTTTTTCTTCTTCTGAAGCATGGGAAAATGAAGCATATGTATGAACAAAGCCTCTAAGTTGGGCACTGAGTAGAAAATATAAGGCAACCTTTGCCTGTCCCTGTGACCAGCCAGATTGCCAGTGAGGCCCTGTTTTTATTTCTTCAAACCAGTTGAACATACCTATTGTATCAGCTGACTTTGTCGATGCTAAACAGCAAGCGACACCCAAACACCTGTATTCTGAGGCCCCAGTCATCCAAATTTGCCTATGAGGAGTAGATGACACAGCAGCACGACACTGAACCCTCCCCCGTGTTTTAGTCTGGAAGGTGTCTTTGTTTATTTACTTAAAGAAAGGAGAGGAGGGAAAGAAGTGGCACACTGATGTGTCCCGAAAGACTTCAGGAGTGATTCCCAGCGCTCTCCTTCCGTGAACTCTGAGGGTTGGGGATGGGAGGAAGAAGAAGGAAAGATGTGTCTCCAGAGTAAACGATGAGATCTGCCCTCTCTCCTCCTGCCCACTCCCACATTTTATTCTCATTGAGGTCCCAACGAGCTGTTCTTAGAATGGGGGCTGAGGAGGGAGAGAAGTCTGCGGCCTCACCGATGGTGGTGGGGACAGATGTAGTTCCAAGTGTGATCATTTCTGCCCAGCAGAGGGGAGGAAAATTTCTGATAAAAACAGTATAGCTCAAAGAGAAAGGCAAGAACCAAAATCATGCCTGGAATGTAGGGAATTCACAGGGATGGGAAAGAAGATGAATACAATGTCTGAAAAGGACACGGGAGGACAAGCAGCGAATCTCTACCTCTGATTCTGCTCAACAGGACCCGTCCCTTTCAGACAGACAATGGCAAATACTTGGGCAATCGTCAGCCACCGCGTACTCCGACCGGCCGTGAACTTAGACGCTCACACTGTTTGTGTACTTGTATGCAGAGCAATTAAAAGGGAAGACTGAAGACGAAACAAATCAATGTTTACAGATTCATAATAAGTTCCTTTCCATATATTTATTTATTTTCTCTTTCGCCACTAAAGAAGCAACGGCAAACTTGCAGGGAGCAGTTGTTGCCAGAGGGTGAATCATGGCTCTATTGATTTGATTATGTAAAAGCTCAGAGGAACCTAAAGCCAGATACAGAAATATCTCATAGCCCTGAACCCTATGGGACACACACTAGTAAAAAAGCAATCTTTATATTGTTCCTGATAAAAGCATCATTAGTTTCCTCATAGTGAAACCATTTCTCTGCTGATACAGTATATGGTTTTCTTTTTCTCCAGAATCCACTCAGACATAATTAACACTCAGTTACTAGACTTGAGGTTCCCTGGGGTGAGCTGCTCAAGCTGGGGAGGGGATGGGGGGCTAGAGATGGAAAGAAAGAAAGACTGAGAGAGGAGTGGGAAGGGAGGGAGGGGGCAGGGAGGAGAGAAGAGATAGGAGAAGGAGGAAGGCAGAGGCGGGTGGGGTGGGGGACAGTACTGAATTGATCGTTCCTTGGCCTTCCTGATCGCCCCCCTTGCCTGCATTGCGCGGCAGATGAGAGCCAGCGCGGTGGCGCCCTCTGCTGGGCCTGCTTACCCTCCTCGCCACGGAGTCTGGACCAAGCCCCAAGCTATGCAATTCTGGGGACTGACTCCTCTCTCCACCTCTGGTTCTTTGCTTCCCCTAGAATAGCGCTCCAGCCATCCTCTTCCCGTGAGAGAAGCCTGGACTGACCTCTCTGCAGACAGACACATGCCCACAGACGTGCTCACAGTTTGTGCTAAAACTGCAGCAGCATCAACAACAGACAGTAATGTCCTCTGCCTCCTTGTCCCTGTCAGCTTGTAGGCAGCGGCTCCCTGAAAAGCTCTTGAATAAACAGTGTTGCTGGGGTCAGCAGGGCTGGCCTTAGATGGGGTCTTAAGATTTAAAGGTTTGGAAAAGTGGAACCTGGAGGGCTCTCCCATATCTTTATTTGATAGCTGGATGGCTAATGCCTATGAGCCCCAGGGACAGGTCCTGGCTGCCCACAGGAATGGGCTCTGGCTTAGGGCGCCTGCATACCAGGGGACTCTGTGTTTCTCTCCAACTGGGCCTCAGCTTCACTAAAGATAAGATAAAAATGTCAAATGTATTGCTCATCCTATGTACTTCTGAGCAAATAATGGCCCTTTCAGGAAAAATAAAAATTGTTGATTTTAGAATTCTTGGATGTGAATTTGAATTCACTAAGAAGATAGAAACCAAGTCACTTTACAAGGAATCTATTCTTGCATTTTTTTGTGTATGTTAACAACCCCAAGGATGCATATACATACACATACATGCACAGACACACACACACACACACACACACACACGTATATGGTGATATTAGAACATAAATGCATGAACACTTTCACACACAGGAACACCCAACCAGAACCACATGTCCACAGACTTTCAAACACATAGATACAGATGTCTTAATGTAATCCCATATGGACTGCATCTTCCAGCCACAGCCCTCACCCACCCCGCCTTCCTCCCTCTGCTCCCAAATTTTGTGAAACTTGGGAAATTTCCTCTGGGAGTCATCCTGTTGCTCTGTTGTTCCATCCTGAGGGCCCTTCCAGGGACCACTTCCCAGACAGCAAAGTCCCTGTGCTCATGCTGGCAGCAGACCTCTGTACATTCATTAGTTTAGGCAGATCACAGGAGACTTCAGTAAAGACTTCTGGAAAAATTTAAGGAACAGAACTCGGAGGTCAGGCAGGCACAGTGACTAACAGCATGGATTCCGAGCCAGATTGTCTGCGTGCACCTCAGTGCTGTCAGGCGCTAGCAGTGTGCCTTGGTTGCCTCATCTATAAAGTGGAAATAACAACAGCACCTGCCTAATGGGGCTGTAATGGTCATAAAATGGGTTAATATTCGGAATCTGCTAGAACAGTATCTGACACATAATAACCACTATATAAATCTTTGTCAAATAAAAGTACATACCCCAGGGTAGTTGTGCTATTTCATGAGTAATCCTGGGGGCCTCTTCCCTTATCTCCCATTAGGTAAAAGGAAGAAGAGAACACAAAGAAATGATGGGTAGGGCCATGCGTGGCTCACGCCTGAACCCCAGCACTCTGGGAGGCAGAGATGGTGGATCGCCATGTGCAGTGGCTCACACCTGAATCCCAGCACTCTGGGAGACAGAGATGGCAGATCACCATGCGTAGTGGCTCACGCCTGACCCCAGCACTCTGGGAGGCAGAGATGGCGGATCGCCATGTGCAGTGGCTCACACCTGAATCCCAGCACTCTGGGAGACAGAGATGGCAGATCACCATGCGTAGTGGCTCACGCCTGAACCCCAGCACTCTGGGAGGCAGAGATGGCGGATCGCCATGTGCAGTGGCTCACACCTGAACCCCAGTACTCTGGGAGGCAGAGATAGCGGATCACTTGAGCCCAGGGATTGGAGACCAGCCTGAGCAACATGGTGAAACCCTGCCTCTAAAAAAAAAAATACAAAAATCAGCTGGGCGTGGTGGTTCATACCTATAGTCTCAGCTACGAGGGAGGCTAAAGTAAGAGAATCACCTGAGCCCAGGAGGTCAAGGCTGCACTGAGCTGGGATTGCACCTCTGCACTTCAGCCTGGGTGACAGAGTGAGACCCTGTCTCAAAAAAAAAAAAAAGGAAGAAAGAAAGAAAGAAAAAGACGTGATGACCAGATAGAGACATCCTTTATACTTTTTCAATCCTAGGGACCCTTTCCTGTACCTCATTGACTAGCTTTCATTATGTATTATAATAGCATCGTGACCTGCAGCCAGTCAGGCTTTGAAAATCTGCAAAGCCTCCTCATCTGCAAAGCCTCTTGAAAAATCCCCTTTAGTGTACGTGATTTTAAAAGCCAGATATAGGCAACTTTCAAACCTAATTTTATTTTTATTTACTTTAAGTTCTGGGACACAAGTGCAGAATGTGTAGGTAGGTTTGTTCTATAGGTATACATGTGCCATGGTGGTTTGCTGCACCTATCAACCCATCATCTAGGTTTTAAGTCCCGCATACATTAGCTATTTGTCCTAATGCTCTCTTTCCCCTCTCTGCCCACCCCCCAACTGGCCCTGGTGTGTTAAATCTCATTTTAAACATTCATTTCAACTCTCTCCATTGATTTTTATCCCTCTTTTAAAAGTTCAAATTGTCAAAGAGTAGAATACTTGACTGTTTTAGATTTCCTTCCTTATTTCTTTTTCATCCTTCCCACTTTCTCATGGAAGCATAATTAACAGTGAAATAGCAGAAAGCACAGTGATTGGGGTCACAAGGTAAGTTGGCCAGTGAGCTTTAAACAATCAGTGCATTAGGAACAAAGCCAGACCCTGACATGATGGTCTTAGTAGGAAGCCTAATAATGGAGCATGCCACCATATTTCTTTAAATATCTGTTCAACATTTTTGTAGAGGAGTAAGGGAAAGAGAAAGAGGACAGTTGATGAAAGTGATAGGCCTCTCCTTTGCTCTTCTAACAATTCTGCTCTGCCTCAAATTTGCATATCCCGCCCAAAGAAACAAAAGCTCTGCAGCAAACTAGACCTGACTTCCTTTGAAGATGAAAAGACATGTAAGTATTGTGAAACCTCGATCCACCGCAAAGAATATTTAATTGAAATATCCATCAATACATGTACTTTTGATGAATACAACTTTTCTCATCTTGTTATATTTCTGGTAAGGTTTAGCACTCAGGTGATGCTTCAGTGCTTCCACAGGAAGCGATGCCCCTGGAAACTGCACATACATCCTATTCAGCAGCTGGTTTTGATCTGGAGGGAATTTTTTTTTTCACAGATGCTTTTCTAGCTCTGGTTCAGAGAAAACCCAAGACACTGTCTTTGGTAGCATCTGTCCTTTGGAATGGCCCTATGCTGTTCTTTGAAGGTCTTCTCTTTCCAGGAATAACCTGGAAGATGCATGACTTCCTAAGGTGACATCCACACTCAGCCCCCAGAGTGAGCTTGGTGGTTTCCACAGGAAAATATTTTTTGCTCTCTTTTTCCTTCTCTGTTTCATGTACTTAACATATCTTCACAACACAGACTTTAAGAACCCACAAAATCTCTGGTGCCTTTTTTGATAGTGAGTCTTCATAGAAATATTAAATCATGCACAGAGTTATTTCAGACCAAAGTGGTGCTTAGCTGGAGTCTAATTATTTGAAAATCAGTAAGGTGTGAATGCTCTCTGTGTAACCCTTAGTTAAATAAAATATTCAATTAATCACCACAACTTTACTTACCCAGTCATGCTAAATAGGAGCTTGCTATGACCATGATGTAACTTTTCCTATAGATGTATGGTTTCTGTCATTAACATGTGTGCTTTAAGACTTCTCTATTACCCTCAGTAAAGTGGATGAAACTTACCCAGCTTGAGCATGACCAGCCAGACACACCAGTGGGACAACTAGCTGGTGGTGGTCACTGTTTGTGGCAGGCATTAAAGAAACCAGACCCCGTCGGAAATGAAATCAAGAGAATGACTTCATTCCCAGTCTGCCCAGTCTAACTAGATACAGGCAACATGAAGACATTTTCCTCTTTCTCCCATACCCACCACTGTCTCCTCAAAGGCGTATTGGTGTGGGAAATTCTATCTGGGGAGGCCCCAAGATCAGACTTTGGGCATGACCTGTGTAAGACTCAGATGCAAACACTACAGAAAGCCTGTCTGCATCTACCTGCACATGTGAGGGGCCTGTAGGAAAATTCCAGCAGCTCTCCACAGCCCAGCCTCAGCAGTCACAATGCCATGCCCAAACTGTGTTCCTGTCTACCTTGTCTGCTCAGCAAACTTCTACTTATTCTTTATGGTCCAGCTCAACTATCTCCTCTTTCAGAATGGCTTTCAGGACTCTCACCCTAACCCAGACAGCTAGAGGCTCCTCCTCCCTAGACTCCGCCAGAACTCTGTTCATGCTTTTTAAAAAAAATCCCAGCTCTACCAGCTATGAGCTGTCCTTGTAAGTAAAATGGGGATAATGTCAGTACTTATCTCATAGTGTTGTTGTGAGGGTTGAGTTAATGCAAGTAGAACCTCTCTGGCAATGATGGGCACAGCACACAGTAAGTGATCAATATATCCTGGCCGTGGTTGTTAGAGTACTGTATGCAATGGACTGTAATCAGCTGCCTGCTATATTTAGGACTACTTGGAATGTTTCTCAGAGTTCCATCAAAACAATCCTGTAATCTAGTTATACTCTAGTCTAATAAGTTGCATAACTAAGATAAACCTTCATTCCTCTGGTTTTATTAACTGCTGATTGTGAGAGTCACAAATTTCTTCAATGTTGTTGAGATTTCTCCGTGCTCCTGTGAGCCTGTGTGATGGGTTTTAAATATGCACAAATAGGCCAGGCACGATGGCTCACACTTGTAATCCCAGCACTTTGGGAGGCCTAGGCAGGAAGATTGCTTGAGACCAGGAGTTCAAGATCAGCTTGAGCAACATGGCAAAACCTGGTCTCTACAATAAGTTTAAAAAGTTTGCCAGGCATGGGCTGCTCGCCTGTCATCCTAGCTACTTGGGAAGATGAGGCAGGAGTTTGAGCTTTCAGTGAGCCATGATCACACCACTGTACTCTAGCCTGGGTGACAGAGTGACACTCTGTTTCAAAAAATGGAAAATAGAAGTAATAAAATAAATAAATATCCACAAATACTTTAATATTCTGTTCTTCAAGGGGTAGACCCTAATTCCCCCTCTGAAATGTGAGCTGTATTTAGTGACGTGTTCTAAGGAACAGTGTGTGTCGGAGGAGGAGTGTAGGACTCCCACGATTCAAATATAAATGGTATCAGGACTTCCTCCTTTACCTTGAATTACTCACTCTGGGGAAAGCTGGCTGCCATGTCATGAGGACACTGTAGCAGCCTTAGTGGGAGGTCCACGTGGCAAGGAAGTGAGGCATCCTGCCAACAGCTAGCAAGGAACTGAAATCTCTTGCCAATAGCCATTGGGTGAACCATTTCAGAAGTGGGTCCTCCAGCCCCAGTCAAACCTTGGAAGGCTGCAGCCTTGGAGAGACCTGGAGCTGGTACTACCAAGCTATGCCGCTCCTAAATTTCTGACCCACAGAAACTAAGATAACTAATGTTTATTGTTTTAAGCTGCTAAATGTTGGGGTGAGCTGTTATGCACCAACAGATAACTAATACAGATGGTAACAGTGCATTTTGGGTCAGATTTCTGTCTAAAGGTGACATGCCTTCGAGTGGAAAGAAAAGGCGGAGAACAGGATTGGTAATCCTGCAAAACTTTATGTGCTAGGGAAAGAGACAACTTTTGTCATCTCTCCTGAGGGCTGGCTGGGCTGCTACTTCTCAGGGGTGCCATGGCCTCTTGGAGGCTCCCCCGCTGCAGAGGGCTAGGTCTGCTCGAGGGGGAAGGAGGGCCCACTGTGTGCTGTTACCCCTGCACCCTCCTGGCTGCTCGTCCCTGGCTAAAAAGCCAACCTGAAACAGTTTGTGAATGTCTTCAGTTTTCTGGAGAACCCACCTAGAGTAGGGAAAATACCACCCAACCCAAGGACCCAAGTCAACCTAGACTCTGCCCTTTAAGTCTAGAGCTTGGAAAAGCCATGCAATCTCTCAAAGCCTCGGTTTTCTCACCTGAGAGATGGGAATAATAAAAGTATCTATCTTTTGTGTTCTGGGGGAAAATGAGGTAAATACATGAAGAATTTTTAAAACCACAGATTGATGGTGTCATATTATTTCATATCGTATCATACTGTATCATACCACATCGCAGTGTTGTTTTATTTCCCCCTGCAGTCCACATAGATGCCCGGTAATCTCAAAATCACTCCGCAATTCCCCACTGCCCTAGAGAAATGTTATTTGATAAGTTCATATAAAGATTGAAAGAGAATGCCTGGAGATAGGTAGCCCAAACAGATGACTTTTTAACTTACAAAATTTAAGGCAGCAATGGAAAAGAGATTGGAAAACAGGGCAACTACCTGGTACTCCCTCAAATAGATCAGATGCCAGATCTATTCTCCTTGACAAAGGAGGATTTTGGCAGCATGAGCAAAATGGCCTAAATATATAGGATGCCCTTGTTGCCAATTTGAAGTAGGAGGTGCATCTCCCCAGGACTTAGAACAGTCCTGCCTGCAGATGGGGCCGGCAGCGCCTGACCCTTTGAATTCCTTCCAGTTTTATGATTTCATCTTCACTGCACCCTCCTCTTCCTCTCCTCACCTCCACCTCCACTCGCTTCTACTTTGTCAGACAAAACCCAGAAATACTGAAATGCGGTTTGAGTAGCACAGCAGCCAGGAAGTTGATAGAACAGGTTAAAACTATTTTCTTAACTCCCAGCTTCTTTCCAGGAAATACAGCACTTAGAATACATAGAGAAATAGCCAGAGCCATTTAGATAATTCCACTTGTCCTTTCCCACTTGTCAAAGCATTGAGCTACCAGCATGACAGGCCCTCTTTAAGTCAACGGACCCCTCCCTCAGCCATAAACAGTGGCTCTTCTCTGGGGCTTTCACAGAATTAGGCCATAGGCAATTCAGAGGATTCCCAACCAAGCAAACTCTGCTTATCTGAATTAGTTACTAGGCATGCCCCTTCTTAAGGGTTAGTTCTTCATAATAACAGTGCTCAGGTCACAGTCAAGGTCATATCAAGTGGAGCCAACTTCAATTTCCAGACCCTGAGACACATTTTAGAGAACGCCTCTCAAGCTCTCTGCCTCTGAAAATGACCTGACAGGGCAAAGCATCCAGCAAAACAAGGAGGGTTTATTGTGAATATCCACAAAGTCATGGGCAGGAATTGGAAAACTATTAGCATTAGAGAGAGTTTGATCAGTTTTAGAGACTAGTTCTCTCTCTTGTTTCTCTCTCTTTCTTTCTCCTTTTTTGTCTCTCTTTCACTCACTCTCTCTCTGTTTCTCCCTGTACATCTCTTTCTCTTCCATCTTTCAGTGACCTACATTCACCCTACGCACCATGTCTTTGCAGCACATATTTTCCCTGCCCCATAGCTCCCGTGTCCCTGTAATATCTATTTCCTCATCTCAGAATTTGTTTCCCTAGGATCTTGTTCAGTCTGATTCTACCCCAGGATGCCCTTTCTGCTTCAGCTCCGATCGATGATACCTCATTGCATTCTCTCAGCTCAAATAAAGATCTTGGTTAGCTCTGCTCATCTTTTGGGGGCCAGGCCATGCCTTGTGGCTTTGGCTTGGCTTCCTTGGAGCACTGCCCATCCTTGGTCCAGTCATTCATACCTGGTCCAAGTCATGTGGTATCAAAGATGACAGCCCTAAGTCTTTTAAGTGGAAGCTGTAGAAAGGGAAAGTTCTCCAAGAAGGGGGACATGGGCATGCCAGGTGGTCTTAGTGTTGTATCAGTGTGATCAAGGTGAGGCATGTGACTGAGACATGTGACTAAGGCAGGTGACTGGTCTCATCTGAGAGCCATCCAAGTTTCCTTCATTATCCCCATATTTACAAGTAAAGACCATTAAATGGCCAGGCGCAGTGGCTCATGGCTATAATCCCAGCACATTGGGAGGCCAAGGCAGGCAGGTTACATGAGGTCAGGAGTTTGAGAGCAGCCTGGCCAACATGGTAAAACCCTATCTCTACTAAAAAAATTTTTAAAAAATTAACTGGATATGGTGGTAGGAGAATCACGTGAACCTGAGAGGCGAAGGTTGAATTTACCAAATATCCTCCCCACTGCAAACCACCCTGGCAAACACAACAAAACAACAAAAAAAAAAAAAAAAAAAAAAAAAAAAAAATCGGTAAATGATACCAGTCTTGGCTTTTCATCAGGCACCACTTGCAGGTTTATGGTGTTTAAACTAAGCATATATCAGGACTTTTCTATATCAGGAGTATAGGATTCCGAGCTGGTTAATCCCAGGCCTCAGGAAGGCTGAGTCTGTTTAGTATTCACAACTGGTCATCTGAGCACCTTGGCACCCGAGTAAAGCCAAGTGCTCGCTGAGGCTGCAGCTGCAGCTCTGAGCATCAGTGAAGGCTGACTTATTGATTTGCAGAGTCTGGTTATCATACTACTTGGGATCAGGTTTGCTGTATGTCATGTAATAAACTCATGGCTTAATTTGGAAACTCCTTGAAGCATAAGCATATACCAATGATGTTCCAAAGAAAAACAATTTTATAACTGTCATACAGATGACAGAATGTCAAAAGGACAGGAAATCAGCTATGCAAATCGTGAGATGTAAGTCACACTTCTATTTGTACCATGACAGTGTGAAAATTGGAATTATTTTTTGTCAATACAGAAAAATAGTCAGAGACTATTGAGCACTCTCTTATGAAGAAAACTACTGTTCTATGTCCAGATTATCTGTGATTTGTCTCACTATCCCCTTGATTTTTTTTCTCACTTAGCTAATGGCTCAAGGACTATGAGTATTGTGCTGAATTTGAGTTTTCAAAAACTTAATACAATGTAAGTATACATGTGACTATTGATAAACACTGCCCTGGTTGATAATGAGGAAACAAATCATGCCATATTCTGTTGATAATCAATTGGTTTCATTCTGCCAATTCAATTTCAAAGATGTGGAAGGTAATAAAAAACTAAAACTGCAGTTCAAAATATGTCACTATTACATAGATACCTTGGTTAAAAGATCCATATTACTATGTTAAACTGTAAGTTTTACGGCCTTGAAGTGGCATTAAACTACTTTTTGGAAGATGGTATGGTGTTACATTAGCAATATGGACTTGGCAGATAAAAGTTTCTCCCACCAATTATATAATGTGTCTAAGCATTGAGTTGCCTATTTGTAAAACAATGACTAGGACAGCTTGTTCTAGAATACTTGGAAGGACTTGGTGAGATGATGCCTATGAAGTGCTCAGTACAGTGACTGGCACATGCTGTGTACCTAATAACAGGTAGCATTCATTATTATTTTGCCCATTTCCCTTTCGGAAAGAAAAAGTACTTAAAGAGCAGCTCACCTCAGAGGCAACTCAAAATATAATAAATAATACAAACCCGTAACTGTTATTCATCACAGCCTCGCTTAATTCTAATTCAATTGAAAAATATATTTGTAATTCTCTGTGAATCTTTATGGTAAAAATCAGATATTTCCCAGGCTGAGATATTATGTCTTAGAGTTGTCAGCAATGTGTTCTTCAGTTACTGGTGGAAAAATAATGGTATCACAGCAGCAGCAGCAGCAACAGCAGCAGCAGTAGAAGCAACAATAATCTGCTTGACTATTGATCTTTATTAAACAAAAAACATTAGTCTGCCTTTCTAGTGTCTTTCTGAAACTCTTGCCCTCCAAATTCCTAAGGGCACAGGAGAGTGACCATCCAAAGGCATGAGCCAAAAAACTTCCTAGCAAGTAGAAATTCACTTTGAGGCTTCCTGTTTTATTTTAAAAACTCATGTTTTATTTAAAAAATTCATGTTTTATTTAAAAAATTCTTTATTTAAAAAGACACATATGTGGGTCTTGAATTCTTTTTATAATATATTGGTATTTATTTTAAGAACAAAATAATGTTCATTTTTGAGCTTTGACTAACTGCAGTACACCAACCCAAACATCAGCATGCCAGTTAGAAAGCCTTTTGGCTGAAGGTAATAGAATATACAACCATAGTGGATTAAGCCATCAGTACCTACATTATTACTTAACATGTTTAAGTGGTTCAACTCTGTCATCAGTGACCTGACTCTTTCCAGCCTAAGCTAATCCACCACCTTAAACGTTTTGGTTCTTCATGATTGTCATGTTTTGTTTTTTCATGATCACAAAATGGTTATCATAGCTCCAGGCATTACTTTTCACACTATCATATACACACACACATATACACACACACATGTATATGTGTCTATATACGTATACATATATAGAGAGAATACATATATATATATATACACACACACATATATACATGTGTGTATATATTTGTGGGTATATATATCCATGTACATGTGTATATATGTATATATATATGTATATATATATCCATACACACATATGTATATGTGTATATATATTCATAGACAGGTGTATATGTGTATATATATACACACACATATATATATACACACATATATATGTAACATACATTATATATGTGTGCATAAGTGTGTGTGTGTGTATATATATATATATACTCACATATGTGAAATATTAGAATTTATTATTATTTTACTCCTTTATATCTTTCTTTTGTCAAAACTGATTTGCTGGAATCTCAGAGAATTGAAGTTCCCCACTATGATTATGGTTTTACCAAACTGTTTGTATATGGTTACAATGTTTTCTATACATAATTTATTGCTGCTATATTTTGCTCATTTTAACAACATATATGTGTGTATATATACACACACACATATATATACACACACACATATATACCCACACACATATATATTCAATACACACATATATATGTGTCTATATATATATGTGTGTCTATATATATGTGTGTGTATATATGTGTGTGTGTATATATCCATGTACATATGTATATGTGTATATATACATATACACATATATGTGTGTAGATATATATGTGCATATATATACATATATACGCACATATATACATATATACACATATATATACACACACACATATATATATAGAACAAAATAAGAAATGTAGCAGAATTTCATATTCAAGAAAGAAAAACGATTTAAAATTATTTAAATTGGGGAAAAGAAAAAATAAGTAAGAATTAAAAGAAGAAAATATAACATGGAAGGCATCAGAACAAACATATCAGATATCACAATGTGAATGGCTTTATTTTTCTCATTAATAGACAAAGACTCACAAATTAGGTTAGAAAAACAAACCAACCAACAAAAAATAAAATTTAACAGGACACTGTTTAAAAGATTATAGATACCTAAAACAAAATGAAAATGTTTAAACATAAAGGATAGCTACAGTTATATCATACAAACACAAACCAAACAAAAGGAAGAATACCAATATTAATGTCAGATTAAGCAGTACTTGAGGCCAAAATATGAAATTAGGTAACAAGGAATATTTTGAGTTGTTAAAATGAGCAAAATATAGCAGCAATAAGTTATGTATAGAAAACACTGTAATCATATACAAACAGTTTGGTAAAACCATAATCATAGTGGGGAACTTCAATTCTCTGAGATTCCAGCAGATCAATTTTGGCAAAAAAAAAGATATAAAGGAGTAAAATAATAATAAATTCTAATATTTCACATATGTGAGTATATATATATATACATATATACACACACACATATGCACACATATATAATGTATGTTACAAAGATTCGCTTTTCCTCTTATGTTACATACACATATATAAAAAATTGATAGTGTGCTTGGCCAAAAAGAAAACTGTAAAAATATGAAATGTTGAGTTCATAGAGGTCAGATTGTCTCAGTATAATGAAATAAAGCTAGAAACCAGCCATAACCACAACAAAAAGGTAACCAAACAAAACTAACTTATCTGGTAATTAACAGAAAATTTTAAACAATTCCTGAATCAAAGCATAAATCAAATCAAATAACAAATTACATTAAAAAGTAGCAGAAAAATGACATGATAAAAATTTATGAGTAGTGGCTAATGCTGTATTAAAATAAAATGTATCATTTTAGTATTTAAGTAAACAAGTAAACTAAACATTAACTTAAGGAAATAGAAAAATGACAGCAAAAAATCAACTAAAACAAAGTTGAAAGAGAAATTATATAAAAATAAATCTGGAATTGGTTAATTTTAGAAATACAAATAGCAAAGTATAAGTGACTAGTAAAAACAAAGTGGGTTCTTTGAAAAGACAAAATTAACCAATCCCTGGCAAGCCTAAGAAATGAAGAGAGAAAACTAAAGCCTACAACATGAGGAGTGAAGACTAAATGGCACAGTCACAGATACTGAGGAGACTGAATGCATTTTAAGAGACAAATGCAATCACATCTCTCAGCTGCTGAGTTTGTCTCAGAAAATTTCAACTTAATAACTGCCTTAGATAAAGACTTCTTTGTCTCCAGTTCTTCAGAATCAGTCTATAAATGAATTTATATTTTTTACCAGAATGAGACATTCAAAAACAGCACTGAAACAAACCATAATAAGGGTTGAAACAGAGTGTTGTAGGGATTTTATGACATATGTTCACACAACTTTGTTAAGTGACATGCATCTTACTAGAGTTCCAAGCAGAATCAAATGCCATAGGCCTTGCTTTGGAAGGAAAATCAGCACGTTGTTTTTATATCCAAATCGTAATGGTCCAAATCGATGTAATCGCCAGAAACAGAACCCCCTCAAAGTTTTCCTGAGGTATTTCTGGGAGTTCCCGAAGGGATGCCTTTCATGTCCCAAACTGTGACAGCAGCTGCCACCTGTGGAGCTGGCCCGGTTTGACTTCTCCTGCTCTGTCTCTCTGTGGCCCCTGGCTCCATAGGTGGGCCTATGGCTCAGGCCTGACCAATAAGAGCCTTCATTCCCCTGGACCTTGCAATTGATTCAAGAGGGCTCAGATGGCCCCATCAGAGGCAACAGAGATGCAAAGGCATTTTTGCTGGGCAGGCTGGGAGAGAGGCTAGGATCCTTTCTACTGGACTTGAACTGCTGGCAGCCCTCTTGCCACTACGTGGAGTCTGGTTATGAAGCCAACTGGTAGGGAACAGAGCCAAGAGAAGGGGAAAGGTGACATCATTTGGGTCCCTGGGACAATCTGAGAGCTTAAACCAGTCAATTCCTAAACTTGTTAGTCACATGAACAAGTAAGTTCTTTTTCTCTTAGCCTAGGTGCCACTAGAACTGAGAATCCTGAGCCCCAAAGCAGTTATGCTTGCATCCAGCAACGTCCAAAGTCTTTCTATTTTTCCTTAGCACATTTTTATTTATTTACTGTGCATATTTAAGATATATAACGTGATGTTTTGATATACATAAACATCATGAAATGATTACTAGTCAAGCAAATTAACATATCCATCATCACACAAGTTAACATTTTTTGTGTGGTAAGAATATTCAAAATCTACTTCTAGCAAATTTCCAGTGTACAATCCAGTATTACTAACTATAGTCCTCATGATGTATGTTAGATCTTTAGATTCATTTATCCTACATAACTGAGACTTGGTACTGTTTGGCCTCCATGTCCCCATTTCTCTAACTCCTGATAACCACCTTTCTACTCTCTGTTTCTAAGTTGTTGTTGTTGTTTTGAGATTACACATATAAGTGAGGGCATGCAGTATTTTTCTTTCTGTGATTGGCTTAATTCATAATGTTGTCTAGGTTCATTTATGTTGTGTTGTTCCAAATGGCAGGATCTTATTCTTTATGTCATATATATATATATATATATATATATATATATATATAATGTTTGTGTATATATATAGAGAGAGAGAGAAAGAAATTATGTATCTCTCTATATATGTATATAATTCGGCTTTAAATTATGTATATATATACACACATAAATCTCTCAATTCTTTATTAATTCATCCATTGATGGGCAATTCAGTTTCTTCCATATCTTGGCTATTGTGAATAAGGCTACCATATGACTATATGATTTAGCAACACAAAGGAATATACCCAAAAGAAATGAAATCACCACTTCATAAAGATATCTACACCTCAGTATTCACTAAGTCTCTTTTGAGCTGTTCTGATGGCTTTTGCCTTTAACCTGCTTTCCCAGAGAAACTTTAAACTAGCCCAAGGGAGTCGATGGAAATCCATCTCCTCTCCCCAAATCAGCCCCTAGCTCCCACTTCCAAGTAACATGCCTCTCACCTTTCCCATCTATGCCCACTCGTTTCAGAGAATGTACACGGAGGTGGTGAGTAGGGGAGCTGGTGGGAAGCTGCTGGGGAGGTTACCTGAGCAGCATCTAGATCCTTGCCAGGCCAGCTAAGGTATCCTAGTGCACCATGTTCTCAACTCGCGTGACACCAAATCTGTCCCTGAAGCACAAAATGCAAGTCCATAGAGAATGACCTTCAAGAGAAGAGTGAAATGCGTAGAGGAAGATCTCTCTGAGCTCACATCAAATCTTTTGGTTTAAGCTACCTATATTCATCTTGAAGGCCTTTAAAAATTCTTTCTAACACTTAAAAACTTTTAATTCACTGATTCAGACTTTTTAAAGATTAATAAACCTTCACAAATCTGCTCTGGTCAACCATTTTAATAGATTTGTCCTGCAGAGGTCTCAGCCCCACCCCCTTAAAATAAAACAAACCAAACAATAAATCAAGACCACTGAAATGAAATCCAGTCTCACATCACAGAGCAACAGTTTTATGGGTGGAACGTGTGCTTGCTAATTTCGAGAACAAATTATTGTGTTTTATTTAGTATAGTTCAATTTATACACTTTTAGCTACAGGAAATAAAAAATAAAGCCCACAGGCCAATTTTAATTCGATCAATTTTTTCTTTCACAAGAATCCCCATGGTAGAAGAAACTGGCTAACATCAAGTCAGAAAACCCCTCTCTAGTATCTTGCCTGAGAGTAAACACAGCCACTCAAACTGAGATGTTATTCCACTTTCAGTACCAATGATATTTAATAGAACTGCATTATTAACGGAATAATGTTTCTGCCTGGCAAAGCTGGAGTCAATATTTAATAGATTTAGGTCCTATTAACAACTGGATTTTGGAGAAACCTGACAAAGTTAAACACAGTATGCAAACTGAGAGAGTAGCTTCAAAGATGACAAAATAAACGTTTCCATAAATATGCATTCCTCATAAATATTTGAGGCAATGAATGGAAGGAGAGTCAATATCCTTTAATCATTTCCTAATTAATATTCTTTAGATAGGGCAATCCTGAGTAAATATTAGGCTTCTTTTAAAGAGTTCTGTTGAAGAACAAAATAACCAATGTTTTTGTTGTTTTTGTTAAGGAAGTATTAGCAAGATTTTTCTAAATAAAATAACTTAGCCTCCATGAGAAGAAATTCCTTCCTATATTCTAAGGACTGTTAAAGAAAAATGAAGTCAGCATTTGTGATCAGATGAGATGGCTTGAAGGAAGCTTAGGAATCACCAGGCTGAGCATTTCACTTTGCAGAGGTTCAACCCTATGGGATCTAGAATTACCAAAGAAGAAACTGGGGTTCCAGACTCACTCTGCTCTGGCCAGCTGTGCTTGGATATCACTTCAGCTCTGCGGTTCAGTTTTCTTGTTTGTAAAATGAGAATAATAATTCTTCTCCTGCTTTCTTTCCAGAGCTAAGTGGAGAAGTTGGTGAAATGGCTTTAGTGAGAATCTTTGCAAACTGTTTTAAGACTCTAAACAAAAGTCACACTGCCTGGATCCAAAATCCAGCAGTACTTACCACCGACTCGCTGAGTAGCTTTAGGTGAGTCATTGAAACAAGCTGGGCCTCAGTTTCTTCAGCTGTGAAATGGGGATGATAATAGCATCTGCATGACAGGGTTCTTGAGAGATTTAGATGAATTAATTCAGGAAAAGTGCTTTGATGGTAATAATCTCTTCCATAATAAGAACACAATACATGTTAGCATTTATTATTATTATTCTCATTGTCATTGTTATCCATGATGAGGATATTCAGTCCCAGGAAAATTCAAGGTCACAATTCCATAGAGAAAGTATGATGTCAGGTGATGAACCTGTTGCATTTAAGTCACTTTCTGGACCATGAGGTCTGCTTCATCCTGGCTGACTCTGGCATGGGGCCACCCAGAGTGGCACTGACGGCGCCCTCAGTGGAGAAAACATGTCTGATGGAAATGCTGAACTCAAATGAGACTCAGTCACCATGAGCCCCTGTGTGAGCTGCCACCCTCCCAGCCAGTACTGGGCATTGATCAGCAGCTGCACAACCCGGAATGAGCAGAAAAAGCCCTCCAGCCGGCCTGGTGGAAAAGAGCACAGCAAGGTCACCCGACATTCTCCGGAGGAAGGAAAACAAGACAAGCCCAACTGCCCTATCTCTGACCCTGGTCTGGGAAGACAACCGTAAAAAATGTCATTGTGATTGATGAAGAGCTGATAAGGTGTGAAGAGCCAACGCCATTTTGATGTTGGTCTGTGTTCTCAGGGCTTCCCTCCTAAGGGGCAGGCTTATAAATCTCAGTTGGTGCCAGCCATTGTAAATATAAGGTTTTTTTGGAGCAAGACAGCTGCTTTCTCCTCTAACATGAATACTCCATGAGAAGGGACCCTCTGCAGAAGAACTTGCTTGAGAGCATGAGAGCGTCCTAGCTACCTCCCAGCCCACCCACGTGGCCATGGTCTTTGCCCTCTCCCCATTTCCATGCTTCATCTACTCCGCTCCCCACCTCCTTACAATCCAACTCCCTCCCCATCTTCCTTCATAACAACTGGGTGTCTAGCAGTTTTGCCACTGGAGAGAAAATAACTAGGTATCATCCAGAGATGCCAAGCATACGTGGAGGGGTCTAGAACACCAGCTATTTTTTTGCCTGTGGGCTGATGGCTTACACACAGTTCTTGGTTCAGGGGACCACTTCCCTGTGGCCATGACAAAGTGCTGTAATATTTGGGAGGCAGGTGATGGGAGGACTCAGGAGTATGGTATGGGAGTTCTCTCCTTTCCTTGTCACCCTCTCCTCTCTCTCTCATTCCGCATCCTTTCCTTCTTCCTTTTTCTGACCCCTTCCTGACTTTTCCTCTTTTCTTTTCATGTATCGTTTTCTCCAAAAGGTGGGTATTTCAGGAGTTTCACAGAAGGTCAAATTATTTCTCTTCTAGTGTTACCTGAATAACACCAAGCTAAGTCAATATTTAAAAAACTTTAACCTGATATTCAGCTCATGTTTATCAGGCGGTTGTATAAGCTGGAACCCCTCCTCGTCTACAAAAAGGATCTAACTAAGTGAAGGATCTCAAGTTCCCTCCAGATCTGCTTTCCCAGGTAATTTTCAGAGGTCACTCACGCCTTTTCCCCTACCTGGGCCTCTCAAGACTTCCAGTCGCTTTCCAAAACGAAATTTACCCCAAATGATGTGACCTCAAGGAAAGGCACACAAAGGGATGTCAAGTCCTTTTGGGAGAAAACCCTTTAATGTTTACCTGGGCCTGCTTCTGAGGAAGTTGCATATCAGAAAAATATTGCACAGTTTTCTAATGGAAGTCACACAGGGCAGCAAGACACCACCTCCCTTGCTCTTAACGTCACTTCCTCTGGCCTCAAGATCTTTTCGACAAGGTGTTTCAACATCAAGGCTGTGTTTCCACAGTTCATTTGGGCTTCGTTTGAAGCCAGGGCAATAGTTCAGAGATCCCACAACCAGAATTGATTGGATTTATCTAGAAAGTCACCTGCCTCTGAATTAATATCCCATGGAAAATGAGATATTCTTTGGCTGATGTCCCCTGTGTTAAATGTAGACCAGACCCATAGCAGCTATCCTCTGGCCACCTGAGAAGTAGGTAGAAATGCCAGTCTTCTTATAAGGTAGCAAACATAACCAATAAATGTATTCCTTGTAAAGAAAGCATACATGGCAGGTGCTATTATTGCTATTAATAATACATTAAGTGGATGTGAAAGTGCCTGCATACAGAAGCAACAACCCAAACCTCAAACCAATGAGACTTAACTTTGAACCTTTGCAGTACACAGTATATCACACTCACACAACCAATTAAAAAGGCATGTCATCTTGTTTGGAAAGTATCTATTGATTTTCCAGTTCATCAGATCAGGTTGATGTGTCTTTCAATGGCCTCGATGACATCATCAATATTTTTCTATTTAGAATAATGACTTATTTTATATGCCAGCAGCTATAAAAAACAGCCCACCTATATATATTTCTACCGACACCAGCTTAAGAGCCATCTGGTTTTCTCCCCTTAACATATGATATTGGTAATCTGGGGCAAAAGAAATGTTTTGGTCTTGTCATGAGACTCATTTAGAGACCACAATAAATTTGTTTAGTTTAAAAACCAACCACTAAATCATATTTTCTCTATTAGAGGCTGATGCTCCCCACTGCATTTGGTGTCCAAATTACATTCATTTTAGAGTAAATTACTTTCATTTCAGAAGCAGCCCCCAACTCCCTTCTCCCTCCGGTCCAAGAAGGCAATACACTCACCAGCTGTGTGACCTTTGGCAAGTGACTTAATCTCTCTGAAACTCATTTTTCTCATTTATTAAAAGGTGGAAAAAATATGACGTGACTTATGCATATAACCACTTTTTACCCTCACAGTAGCCCCACAAGGTTGATACATATTAGCCCCATTTTACAAAGGGAGAACTGAGGTACAGAGAGGTGAAGTAATGTGCCCTTACCCTACACAGTTCGTTTAGGATGGAGCCAAATAATCTGATTACAGATGTTCATAACCGGTTGTGCTTGCCTCACAGGGATGTGTGGGGAATCCAATGACACGGTTAAAACACCAGTGCCAATGCTGACACTTGATAGGCGCTGAGAAGACATTATGGTGGAGGGTTGGGAATCATACCAGCCAAGTGCAAAGTCCAGTTTTTACCATTTAGTATCCTTATAACCTTGGGCAGATGGTACTCTTTATGTGCTTCGGTTAATTCATTGTAAATGGCAGGAGGAATGGCACCTGCCTTGTTGGGTGGTAGTGAGGATAAAATAGCTCACAGCATGCACAGGACTTATATTAGTGCCTGACACAGTCAGTGCTCAATAATGGCAACTAGAGTATTAATAGCCACTCCATAAATGCTATGCTCCCTTGCCCCCAAATTCTTTGTCTTCCCATAAATGTTTTCAACACACGTTTAACCTCAATCTCTGACCTATGAATCAGAAATTAAGCATCATTGAGGCCTTGCAGGAAGCACCCTGCTGGAAGAATTTATCTTTCCCCACCGAGGGATAGCATTGAGGAGTGGGAAGGAGGATCTTGGCTTAGCTGCCTTACATTTTTCTTCTCCAGTCAAAACATCCATCATTAGTGCATGTAAAACTGAGTGATAAAAGCAGGTCCTTCAAGGCCCCATTTGTACAGAGTGTGCCATAATCTGAACTGGAAATGAAAAGCTTGTAGTGAGACAGATGTGGCTTAAGATCTGGCTCTAAGTGAATCAACTGTGTGATTTCCGGTATTTATGGCACTACACTGAGTTTTAACTTCCTCCTCCATAATCTAGAATAAATACTATTTCAACTCATAGTATGGCTGTGAGAATTAAACAAGAGAGCACATTGAAGCTAAGTTTGCAACAAATGTCAGCCCTCTTCTTCTTGTCACCCTCCGTGAAATTAAACTGGGGGATAGGTGATAAGGGGTCTGTACCTTTTCCAAGTCAGGAATGATTTTCCATTCCAACTGGAATGTTGAAGAGGCGAGGGCTTGCTTTGAGTGGTTCTGATTATAGAGAGTGGGAACATCTCAGCAAGTCAATGGGGGTGATATTCTGGGGAGTCTTGAAATTTTTTTTCAGTAAAAGGGCTAATAAAACCAGACCAAGTTTTAGGATATAACAGACCGTTTACCAGCCCAAGAAATATGGCAGAGGAGCTCTTATTGCAGTTCTCTGGGGAACTGCCCCAGTGGGATTCCAGCCAGAAACTGGCAGTTAAGCAGCTCTGATGATAGTCTTGGTGCATTTTTCCATAGCTTCCCTGTCTGTTTCCTAGGCTCACCATCCGGTTTTTTCCCTCCTCTTTTCCAAGTCCAAGCCTCAACAATTCAGTGTTTGCCTCTATAAAAATGAGCCCAGTTGGCCTCTGTCTTCTACTATGAAATGGAGAGAAAACGAAGCTGAGGTCCTGAGGCCTTAGAAAAGGCACCTTGGGGAAGAAACTGACAGGAACCCAGAATCTCAGTCTGCGCTCTGTCCCTAATGAGCCAGGTCATGCTGGGTAAGTCGTTTCACCTTTCTGGGCCTCAATTTCCTTTTCTCCAAAGAGGGGAGATGGGAGCGGCCCCATGGTCGTCACACTGTGCTCCTTGGAACCTAGGGCCCCATGGCCGCACCTCTGAGGCTGCCACAGGGCCCTGGGCAGAGGTCAAACTCCAGCACCTCATCGCTGGCCTACAGATGAGTTTTTATTGATCTGTGCAGTGATTTTATTTTCTTTAAATATTGAAGTAGTAGCTAAAATTTCAAAACAAGGTTTTTAAAAAAAAATTAATACACTTTATTTTTTAATAGCATTTTTAGGTTTACATAAAAATTGAGCAAAAAGTACAGAGAGTGCCTCCCCTTCCATGTCGCCCTCGCCCCAGGCTTCCTCTGTTACTCCCATCTTGCATCTTGTAACAGGTATGCCTGTCACAGTTGATGAGCCAATATTGGTACATTATTATTAACTAAAGCTCACGGTTTACATTAGGGGTCACGCTTTGCATTGTATGTTCTATGGGTTTTGCAAATGCACAATATCATGTATCCACCATTACAGTATCACACAGAACAGCTTCACAGCCCTAAAAAAACTCCCATGTGCTCTGCCTATTCATCCTTCCCCTCCTTCCCTCTGTCCCCTGGAAACCACTGATCTTTTTATTGTATCTAGAGTTTTGCCTTTTCCAGAATGTCATAGAATTAGAAAGTATGTAATGTCTTCAGACTGGCTTCTTTCACTCAGCAAAATGTGTTTAAAGTTCCTCCGTGTCTCTTTGTGATGTGATAGCTCATTTCATTCTAGTGCTGAATAAATAGTATATTGTATGGATGGATCACAGTTTATTTATTTAACATGCAGAAGGACATCTTGGTTGCTCACAAAGTTTGGCAATTATGAATAAAGCTGCTATGAAAAGCTATGTGCAGGTTTTGGTGTGGACACAGGTTTCCAACTCATTTGGGTAAATACCAAAGAACACAACTGCTAAATCATATGGTAAGACTGTGTTTAGTTAGAAATTGTCACACTGTCTTCCAATGACAGCATACCACTTGGCATTTTTACCACCAATGAATAAGAGTTCCTGTTGCTCCACATCCTCAACAATATATAGTGTTTCCAGTTTTTGACTTTAGCCATTCTACTAGGTATGTAGTAGTATTTTGCTGTTTTAATTGGCAATCTCCATGAGTTACAATATATGACATTGAACATCTTTTCATATGCTAATTTGCCATCTGTATATCTTCTTTGATGAGGTGTCTGTTCAGATCTTTGCCCATTTTTAAATTGGGTCATTTTCCCATTGTTGCATTTTTTGGGATGTGAGCAGAAGGAATGCGAACAATGTGCAGGTCACGCTCTAAAGAAAGAGGAAGTTCATCTTTTTCCTTTCCCCTCTTGCAGGTTGTTCACCATCACACCCTGGGGAAGGGTGGACCAGAGCCACACTAACTACCCTGGACTGTACCTTGGATGTGACATGAGCAAGAATTCAAGTTCATGAAATTATTACAGCAGCTGAACATGCACCCTAGCTATACACTCCCCAGTGCCTTGCTTTTGCAATTAGAGTAAAATCTGAAGCCTTTTCAAGGCCCACAGAGTCCTACAGGATCTTGCCCTTGACTAGCTCTTTGACTTATTTCTTTTTCCCTCTCCCTTGTTCTCTCCATTCCAACCACCTTGGCCTTCTTGTGCATCCTCAAATATATTAAGGACACTCCTCCTCAGGCCCTGCTTAGATGTCACCTCATCAGGGAGCTCTTGGCTCCCAATGTCACCTCACATCCTGTTTTTTTTCTTCACTATCTTATCCCTCCTTGACATATAACTACTTGTTTGTTGTCTGCCTTTGCCCTGCCCCACTAGAATGTGAGCTTCCAAAGAAAGGGACATTATGGTTTTGTTCATGGCTTTAAACACATTGTAAACTTTCCAAAAATATTTATTGGCTAAATGAATGAACAAACTTCTGTTTCATCATCTGTAAGATGGGGATAGTAACTTCTGCCATGGAAGCTTGTGATGAGAATGGGGGAACACAATGCCAATGGCTTCAGGTGGTGCCTGGCACTTGGTCGATGCTCAGGACACATCAGCTACTCAATTTGAGAGATTTCTTATCTGCACACACATGGGCACATTCTAGGAGGAAGTTTGCCCATTCAAATCTGGTAGTTTGTTTTTTTTTTTTTTGTTTTCTGAATCAAAGAAGTCCTTGTCAATTACTATCTTCTGTGTTACAGTATCTCTCTGTTCATTACTCCCTCCCAATCTCTCTCACATCTGTCTACATTCACTGACAATATCCATTTATTGGCTCTGTCATTGATCCAGACATCTCTGAAACTGGTGATGCTGTTTCTCATCATTGCTATGCTCATATCCAAGCCTGAAACTTTTAGAAACAAGAGACATCCTTGAGATACAACCTCAGGGGATGTTTCCTGCTGACCGTCTCTTTCAAGTTGGCAGAGGGAAAGTGCATCGTGTCTTGTATTTCTCCATCTTGAGCATAGCTTTGCTGATTTAGCACAAATTTCCCATAAAAAGCTGGCCTCCAGGGAGCAGAGACTGAACTTGGAAACGTTTATCCCAAAAGGAGAATTTGTTGCAAAGTTATGAGTGGCTGAAATGTGAGGGGCTGGAACTGTTGAGAGCGAGATTGAATGGCAGTGGTTTTACAGCTCCTGAGATTCTATTTCCTCCCGTGAATGCTCAACTAGTCCCTCATGCGCCACCCTTCCCCATGACCCTTGGCAAAAAGCAGCATTACCCTGTTCACCCGCTGAAAAAGAAGATTAGGGCTATTACCAACAAAGCTACTTCCCATGTTAAAAAGAGGCTGTTGGATCAAGTTTTCTCTCTATGGTCACTGAAAATGACAATTCATTTCTTCTCCACCGGCCAAATGCTATCTCCAGATGCACACATGTGTATCCCATTGAAGTCAGAGAGGCTCGAAACACATTTGAGCTCTCTTCTTGGTGGCAAGAAAGTGGAGCTATAAAGACAAGCTCCAGAGCAGAGATGTGTGTGTTTGTGTGTGTGTGCATGTGTGCACACGAGTGGAAGGTTCTTACTCAAATCTAAAACCCATTTGCCTTCATAGCTTGAAAACAGCCAACTCGATTGTCCTGAGAATCCTCTAATGTCTACGTGCCAGTGTAAGAGTAAAGATGATGGAAATGTTCTGTTGATAGCAACTGTCAAGTTTATAAAGACATATGATGTGCAGGTGAAGAGGTAGAAGGTGCAATGGGTACAGCAACATACACAGATATTTGAGGCCACAGACCTATGTTCAAATCCAGGCCCTGCCACCTTTTAGCTCCATGTTCTTGGACAACTTCCTCAATTTCTCTAAGCACCAGCTATCATAGCTTCCTACCTTTTTGTCATCTGTAAAATGGAGATAACATATGTAAATGCCTGGCATGTCGTAAGTACTCAAATGGTGACCATCTTCTTTAAATTAACAGGAAACTAGAGGATAACATGCACAATGCCCCTACCAATACCACACCTCCCCCTACATTTGCATGGTTACATACAAATGTACCCATTCAAACACAGACACCCAATAGAACTACCAAGCCTTTCAGGTGTGATACACTCTTGTGAAAGTCTGCTTTGTGGCCTCCAAGTCCTCCCCATTCACAAAGCTGGGACATCTTACCACCACCTCAGTCTGAAAATCTCTGGAATGCCCAGAGCAATAGCTCAAGAAATTTAATGTGGAGCCATTTTCTAGTACGACTTGGAAATATTAGAACTGATTCTAATTTCACTTCATTTTAAACTTTGTTGATTCTACCTTAAAAATGTGATGATGAATACTTGTCTGGAACCTCAACAAAGGTGTAACTATCAAGTAAAATAAAATGTCATAGAGACTCTTCAAGTAATCTCTTCCTTTCATGCACAGCACTTACATCTGCAGTTCTAACGATCTGTGCAATGGTTTGTTTAAAATCTGCCTCCTCCACTAGACGGTAAGTTTCATGAGGCCTATTTTGCTCACCATTGTAGCTCAATATAGCACCCTATAGGAGAGTGATGACAATATAGCAAGCCTTCAGTGAGTATTAGCTGAACAAATATGAGAATGAGAATGTAAAAGTACTTTGAAAACTGCAAAGCACATATTAATGTCAAATATTATTATTATTATGAGACATCATGTAAATACCAAGTGATTGGTTACTAGGTTGCCCTGTTCAACCAATTTATATATGTATTTAAAAGAATTTTCACTGTACAGTTTTTAGGCATATCATTTTCTTGAATGAGTATGATGCTTTTAATCATTTCTATAGAAATTCAGCACAGAGCCCTGATTCAGGACTATAAAATCCTGCATTTAACATTGCATCCTTGGAAAAATAGATTTTTTTTTGTTGTTGCTGGTCATGTATATGTGAGAGTTACCTGTTTTTTATCTTCATATATCCATTTATCAATTCATTCACACACTTAAGAACTATTAATTAAATGCCTATCCTGTGGCAGGCACTATATTAAGTGCTGAAGATACAATAAAAAATATGACTGGTCGTCCCTGAATTCATCTCACTGTCTTCTAGGGAAGCCTAACCAATAAACACAGGTAAACTATGTGAAGTGGACTATAATGGAGAGGTGGACACGTGCAAGCAGTGACGGGAGCGGAGAGGAGGAGGAGGTACTTACTCTTCCTCCGCAATGGTGTAAGAGGCCTTTCAGAGGAGATGGTACTTGAACCCAGTCTTCAAGAATGAGTATGGGTTTTCTACGTGAACTAGATGCAAAAGATGTATTCAGGTATTGGGAAGAGCACGTGATTTGATGAATAAAGGAAGATGGATGAGTGAAAGAAGAGCTTAAGTAATAAAGGACATAAACCTAAATTATCTGCCACCTTGAATTTCAACCATGTGGCTATTGGCGGATGGAGATGTGTGCAATGAGCTCCTTTTAACTAATATGCTGCCCAAGTAGCCAGACTTTCTGGAACCATGGGAATAAGAGGAAGGGTCCTAGCAAACGAGAAACAGAAAAAGAGATCTTAGCCAGAAACTAGCCACTTGCCCACTCCAGGAGGAGGAGAAGAAATAAACTTTGATGCTGTTACAACCAATTTGGAAATGTCAAAATGTGACAGAGGACTTAATATTTGTATGTCACAAAGATGTTCTAAAGAATGGATGGAGTGATGGACATTTTCCTGCTCTCCAGGGTGCACAAATGCACTTTGGTTCAAAGCAGGGGACATTGTTAAAGACAACGTTATTCTTCCAGAAAGCCAAATCAAGAGCTTTTGAAAGCCTCCGACTCCATTCTGAATGCAATCTATGCATTTAAATTCATTTTCTAAGCTGGGACAATGACACAAACATCCACACAACACAAGCTGCCGTGTGTAAAGTTGGGCTGCCTGATCTAGCTGAGCTGCAAAGTGCTGGTGCAGGGCGTTTTCATTTAAAAATTATTCTTCTTATTTTTTTTAAAGAATTCTTGTTATAAATAAAAAAATTATTATTATTCAAGTGCATGCTGAAACTGAATCATGCCATTCTTACATAATTTTTCACTGGATTGTTGCAACCCATAAAGAAATCCAATTAAATTTCCCTTGCAGGCACAGGCCTTCATTCAGGGGGCCTTGAAAAAGCTGGTTTGTTGTATTGTATGGCAGGTCGATGAATCGAGAAGCAGAGAGGGCCTGTCCCGTTTCTTGTCCTGTGTGACATGATGTGAAGAGAGTCCGCCAGCAATGTTTCAAAGAGCTGCATTATCAGACAACATAAAGGCCCTACACCCTTTCTGCTGCCGCGCCGCAGAATATGCACATACCAGTGTCTCCGTCTGATGAACAGTTTTGAACACCGTATGGTTAACATATTGCTTTCTGGGTCTCATGAGCATTCACCGTCATTATCCCAGAGACATTGGACTATGCGTTAAGGCCGGAGTGTGCCAGAGATAAGATAACGTTTTTGAAGACGTTTTAAAGGGACTGTCCTGGAAACCAGGCTACACAAACATGTGTTTTCACTACCTAAAAGGAAAGCAGAAGCCAATGTGTTGCAGAAACACATTATTTTACATTAACCTGTTTTTCGGTTGCTATCTTAATTGTTCATTCATTTTTCTTTATTGACATATATTATGTGGGGTCTCGATTATTTCCAGACATCCAGGATTTTTGTTTTTAAATAAAAATCCTGCATGAGCAGACATACAAAACACATACACACACTACTTTTTCCCTTCTCTTCCCTCGAGTATAGCAAAAAGCTCCTCTAAACTTCTACCACGTAAGTGAAACTTCTTTAGGATGTCAACCATGTGGTAGAATGCAGTCTTCTCGCTATCTGTCATACTGGATGTGGAGAATTAAGGTTACAGTCAAAACAAAGAGACAAACACTGAGAGGCATGTGGAAGAAAGATGCTGCTCTTTGGATTTTTTTTTTTTTTTTGGAAATGCTACCTGAAAACTATTTTACATTCTCTTCTCCTGCTGTTTTTGTTTGTATGTGTGTGCTACTTTTCACAGTGTTTCAAAAGAAGTAGCAATTGCCTAAATGTTTTCTACCATTATCTAGCAGCGAACATGAGATGCTGATTTCACTACAGCTGGGGTTTTTTAGGACAAGGATGGTCATTCAACTCTGCCCTTTCTGTTTGTTAAAGGGAACAGGCGTATCTCACAATCAGATTTTCAAAATAATTCACTTAGGCTATTTCCCTGCACAAGGAATGCAGGCATGTATTTATCTTGCTTTAGCACAAAGCAGTGATTTGATTGGTGAAAAGATACATAGGCAGATCTAATTGTTTTATGGAAAAAGATTCTCTGGGACCAAAGCGCGCTTGAGTGTCGATCTGTGCTTAATAAGCGGGAAGCTGCACCGGGACTTTTCCAGCCCTAGTGTTTGCAGATTATTTATGTGTCAGAAATGTTCCTTTAAAGCTGGAGTTCCGAAGTGACGGCTAGTGATCATCACTGTTCATCCCAGAGCGGCCTACCTAAAGGTATAAAAACGGGGCTGATGCATCCTGTGGAGGAGGCAGCGCACTCCCTCCTTTGTTCCTGGCTTCCGAATGTCTTACAACAGAAACTTTCCTTTTTCAAAAAAGAAAAATAATAACGTACAGTTCTCTGAGCCTGAAAACATCAAAGTGAAATGCAGTTTCAGGCCCTCACATGCAAACCTTATAAAACCCAGATAAGGTGTTTGGCTGTGTCTATGTGTGCGCATGTGTGTGTAGCTTCTCTTTAGAGAAACCCAAAATTGTTCTTTAGATCATTAGCAAACCCTCCTTGCATGTCAAGTCCTAATTGGATACAGACTCTCTCCCACAAACTGACCTGGGGTCCCCAAGAAACCACTCCCAATGAACTATCAAATTTGCCCAGCCCTCAAGGGCCGCAGCTACAAATCAGCCTTTTGCTGAATTTGGCCCAGGTTTTGGGTTTCCAGTGTAACTTGAGCCCAGGGAAGAGCTCCTAACTTCGAATTTAGCTATGGACATTTCCGCCAAGATGCTTACAGTTTTGTTCTTTTTTCCAGGACTCCAAGACACCACACACACACACACACACACACACACACACACACACACACCAGCCCCAGAGTCACACTTTTACTAAAAAGGAAAACTTCAAAAGGAATTGGATTTCAGTGACTGTATCTTATCCTTGAGAAGAACCGTAACTGACTGTTAACTGAATTATTTCCCGAAGAAAAACAAGTCACATTCTGAGAGCTTGTTAGAAATTTAAAAGTAAGATAAAGGCTCCAACGTGATTGCTCTTTGCAATGTGAGTTTTTCATTGTCATGCAATGGCATGTATAAAATGTCCCCCAAGTACTGGGGGAAATGGAGTGGAATTTAGATGGAAAGAATGGCTCCCCTCTTTTGTCGGATCTAAGAAAAAGGAAAACCTGTAGAGAATGAGACCAAATAACTCATGCACTAAAAGATTAACTCCATGTCTAATCAAGCCACTAATTTGTTCTGAGGAATCTATCAGCACTTCATTTTGCCATTTGTAAACCAGAGCTCCTCATTATTGTGAAGGAAAACTAAATTACCTGGAGCCATTCGGCGAGCGGACAAGGCTCGGTAAAGACAACATGTGGCGTCCCTCGTTTGCACACTGTGAACCCAAGGGGATAAGAAGTCACACACGCCAAGTTGCAGGCATTCAGCAAATAGGAAGATTAAAAGATCTTCATTATGTGGAAGCTGAGACAGATGGAAGGAAGAAAAGACATCCGAGCTTTGGATATTAAGATAAGCCACCAGTCCCCTCCAATGGGCAGAACTTTTTCTTCCATTGGGAAGAAAATGGGATTTCAGAAAATCTTTGACAAAAGAGGGAGCTGGGCAAACTGTAAGGAATAAAAAGGTGTTTCCAGCACAGGTCCAGAAAGAGACAGAGGCCTTGGTAACGGCATTTTCTTGCGGGGAAAGAAGGGGAGTATAAGGTTATGAAGGTCTTAAAGATTCTGAAGTTGGCAGTAGGAGACATGGTCCCACTGTAGGTCTAAAAAGGGAGGAATTTTGGGGTGGGGTACTGGAATGAAGCTGTACTGAAAAAACCAAAACCAAAACAAAACAAAACAAACAGCATGTTTCCAATGCCTGTGAGAAGTCTGCAAAGCAACATTCTAGAGAAATAGAAAAACATCCAGGGGTAGCTGGCAGTAAACTAAAACATCAAAGAGAGGGGCAGCCATGGGCTCATCTTCCATCAGCAATTTCTAGCAAATTTTCCACAAAGAACCAAAAATACCTTAGGAACACACACACACACACACACACACACACACACACACACACACACCCTCAGGAGAAAAGTGCTGAAGTCCAGATTGCAGTAAACACCTGAGAAGTTTATGTCCCCAGTGCAAGGGGCTCAGGATGAGTTTAGAACCTGAGATGCGTCTTGGGTTGTGATATATTTGATTAAAGAGGATTCCCAAGGCAGACTGTGGCTAGCTGAGAGTTCAAAGGAGAGAGTCTGAAGTCAGGGAAGAGCAGGAACTTGCAGAGACCCACTGAGGTTCGCCTCTGAACTGGCCTGCCAGAGGCAGTTGGGTCAGAAGGGTTGATCTAGAGAGTGTGGGGCAAAGGGAGAGACAAAGATGGGACTCGATCTTACGTTGGAGCCATTTGAAGTCATTCAAAAAGTAATTCCAAGCCAGGCCAGTTTTCCAAACGAGCCGAAGCAAACCCCGCCCGAGACACAGCTGGGCCTGCCAAGCAGTGACCAGACATTATAAGCAAAATTAGCCAATTAATGGGCTCTCCTGTCTCGTGGCTGGCTCGCAGCGCTTGCTGCCGCAGCACCAGCGTGGAGTCCGAGCCACACAGCTGCCCCCTGCCGTCCCCGGGCCGCGCTCCACCAGGTGAGCGACAGAAGGGTGGAGGGAGCGGGGGCGCGCCAGATGGTCGAGCGGCGAGGAGCTCGCTCAGCTTTTTCTTTGCTGCAAGTTGTTCTCAACGCACGCACCCCGTAACCTTCCGGAAGTGATTCTCGATCTGTTTGTGAGTTCCCAGTGCTACCTTAAAGGGGTAATTGACACAGGATGTCTTCCCCCTCCCCCCTCAACAAAAAACTTTTCTGGAAGATTTTCCAACAATGAGCTGAGACCTCGACTCGTGCTTTGGGTTACTATTGCAACTTTTTCTTTGGAGGACTTGAACATGTTTGAAGGATCTTCTTTTATTCATCTTTACAACACAGCTGACAAATGACCATTAGGAAGATGGACATTGTCCCCACTTTTACCGGTGGGGAGGCCAGGATGAAGAATGTCAAATCACTTGGCTGGGCTGGGTATGTGCAGAGAGCTAGGACTGGACTCCCGCTCCCAATGACAAACTAGTCAACATCTTCCAACTGTGCGTTTTGAAGCCTGGTAAAGAATAGTTTTAAGAGAAATGAGGCAAAAGCATTTTGCTCCTAAATTAAGACAAGTATAGTTGTTTGTTTTGTATGCTACAGAGAGAGAAGAAAAATCCTGCTTTTTGGGACATCTGTAATGTGACTGATGTAGGAGCCTGAATCCATGCTGCTTCAAAATAGGAAGGAAATAGCGTAAGAGTATCCGTCGTAATATTAATGAAAATAGTCCAATTAAATTCAAGAACTACGTATTGCAGGCTTTTTTTTTTTTTTTTTTTGGCCAGGCATTGAGCCAGGCTTTTTAGAAATTATTATTCTTAAAGGGAAGCATTATTCCCACATTTTCTCCATGAGGAAGTTGAACAAGTAAAGGCTTAGGAAGGGATAATTGGAAGAATAACCAGCTTCCTGCCCCATTTCCCACCACCTACTCAGAGCTAGGGAGGAGGAGGGGACCTGGCCGAGAATGTCATTTGGCCATTATAAGCTTTGCCTGGGGGCCTCTGTGAAAAGAAGGGACAACCTCAGGTGAGGAGATCGGGAGACCAAGAGTTTAGAGCTCAGGCCAGAAATGAAGAGAGTGGAAGCTCATGGCATAGCAAAAAACAAAGGTGGGTGTGGGGAAAGGAGGCTGGAAAGAGGGTGGCACCACCATTCACTCGAATCACACCACCACCGCACTCTACTAATTATTAGAGGGAGAAGATCCTTAAGAAGGAGGGGAAAAAGGACCTGCGTTCTCAGGGTTCAGCCACTCTAGTTCACTACTTCTATGGAGCTGCTCAGGGTCCTCCCAATCAGCAGGGAGCCAGGCAGCCCACCTTTGGAAACTCTAGAGCACATAGAAGTTACATGACTCTTCAAGACACATGGCACCATAAATGATGGAACCAGTATAATGATCCAGAAAGGATGGGTCACATCTGCTACAGAAATACAGAAGCTACACACACAACTCCAGGGAAGGAGCCACTCAATGAAATGTCAACTTTCCTGAATTTTAAACCAGACAAACAAGGAGCCAGAGGCTTCTCATCCAAGTCTCCTGTGTTATTTCCTTTTGAAAGACTTCTTCCTTAAACACAGGCCTCTTTCCTGACTAAATATGTCATTTCAGCCCCGTGCATTCTGCTTGTTACCACGATGGTGCTAATTCGAGCATGGCTCACTTCAAAGTTGACACTGATCCTCCTCATAAGCAATTGTTTTTCAGCCAGACCCATCAGTGGCTCCCGTCAGCCCCTTTCAAGCATGGCGCCAGCTCTTCAAAATGCTGACAAGAGTTCCCCACTGTTGCCTAGGACAAGCCATGGTCGTCCTTTTCTGAGCATGTAATTGTCTCCTGGGGAGAGCAGATCCCCTGCCCCATAGGCCCAGCCACCTGTCTTTTCCATCGCAGCAACTGGTAGTTCAGACTATGGCAAATGCTGGGGAAAGTTGAAACATTGTAGAGGTTGGCGCCAGAATTAGGTTATGTACCAGAATAAATACAGGACTGATTTGTGATATCCATGGGAATCTTTAAACTGCTGCCCTCGAGTCTAAGGCCATGGGACTAGAAGGACTGCCATTTCTGTTTCCAGGGAGGACCTACCTGAGCCACCCCAAGGGTGGTCTTATTCCCTTTTAAGGCAATGGTTCTCCAGCTTTCATTTGCACCGAGGAAACTTGTCAAACATGCAAATTTCTGGACTCCATCCCCAGAAGTCCTAAGTCAGCAAGTCTGGAGAAGCCCAGGGAGCTGCGTTTGACAAGCTCCCCTGTGATTCAGACGCAGGTGGTCTTGAACTACACTCTGTGAAACTCTGCTTTAGAGCCTTAAGCAAACAAAAGTCCTCTACCTCCCTTAGGAACCCATTTGAGAATTTCAAAAACTTCTAAAAATTCTTCCTTCTCTCTATTCCTATAGGTGTTTGAGACTCACGATGACATTCCTTGAAAACAAAACAAAGGCATCTCTCTAAGTCAGAGGAAGATAAGCACCAGGTGTCAGCCTCCGCCGCTCCTCCCCAACTTTCCCATCTGTATTTTCTCATAGCTATAACCTTCTGATGGGCAACTCCTGCAGGTCCTGGAGGACCTGTAGCCCATCAGGATTGCATGAAGGAGTGTTTGTGCCCTCAGGCCCCCACATGGAGAGGGGATGGATTTGGAATTAAGTTATCCACCATCTAGATGACATTCCAAGGGGCTGCCCTGGATGGCAGGGCCATCATGCCTCTCTGCCACTTCAGGCTTCCCACCTCCACTCTGTGGGCTCATGTTCACATTTTGGGCTTTTGCTATGTCCCCTTCTCCCTCATTTCTCATGCCTCATATTATCTCTCTCAAACTCCCCTGGATCCTGGGTACTGAGTTGGACAATGTTCTCGTCATTAGGGCCTGAGGATCCCACGGGACCAAACAGGAGGGGATTGGGCTGGTTATTCCTGTATTTCCCAACTATTTCCAGTTTTCCTTTCCACGTACTTACTTAGTAAGATTGTACTTCCAGGATCTCTTGTCTAAAGCCCGGGAACCTAGTCCTGGCCAATGAGTTGTGTGTGGGTCATTTCTTGGATAGCGCATGTATTGATTAATATAAGTCCCCCACCGCAAGATCTCTTTTCTCTCAGACAGGGTGACTGGCAATGTTTGAGACGGTGACTGTCACATCAGCCTGTATCCCTGAGTGCCAGTGATGAGCCAAGTCCTTTGCTGATGCCATGGTTATATAGTACATGCAACAACAAACTTGTGGTTTTAAGTTGCCGAGCTTTGAGGTTTGTCACCACAACGTAACAGCCTCTCCTGGCTGAGGTGAGGTCCTTGTGCTCTTTTCAGTTCTTGCTAATCTCCTTCCATAGGAGTTGAGTCCTCTACTTTTATCCCAAGGTATTGGCTGAGAAACTTTCATGAATCAACAGACAGACTCGGCGTGAGGGTGCAGCCCTGACTGCCCACCGGGTCATGATTTCCCCACCTTCCACTGGCACTCTTGCTTGACTCAGTATCACTTGTGTTTTTATTCTCCTAGGATGCTGTGATCCAGGCTGTCTTGCTGGAGGTGAATTCCCTTCAGCTGACACCTAACACGCTGGTAGGGCTGGTAGGGAGGTTCTGCCAGGGTCGCATGTCTTTCTCCTCCTCTTGGTCTGATCAAAGCTTCCTCTGAGCCAGTTCTCACAATGACAAGCGAGATAGTTATGTTTATGATTTCTGGAGATATCTTCATCCTTAGAAGCTTTTGCCTAGAGTTGGGAAATTTTTACAAGTATATTGAACCTCACTGCCTCCTCCATTTTTCACGACAATGATAATATAACTGCTGGAAATAACTCATTTCCAGCAGTTGCCTTGTCTACCGTGTGTTCCGATTCCTCAGGACGGTTGGCAAGTGAACCTCCTCCGCTGCAGGCCTTGGCAGATCACGTGACTATCTGGTTTTGCAATGATGACAAATGAAATTACTGCAGGTCCTGGAGCCTTAGTCCCTGGAAACCATCAACAGGATGACAGCTCCTTCTATTTGGCTTGTAACAAGCTCTTCCAGGCAACTAATCACCAGACAGGGTCTTCCATCCAGAATGCAGAGTTTCTAAATCTTATTTTGAAGAATTAATTGTGTGATCTCAGTACTGGGAGTATTCCTCATCAAGAATTCCAAAATTGCAACTCAGTGTAAAAGGGTAATTATAATCCCAAGGACACAATGACATACAAAAGGAAAAAAATTTTAAAGTAACATGCTTAAAAACAAAGTGAAGTTTCAGGACATATGTGAGTGCAAATAAATAATTTCTGATGAAAATTTTTTGCTACAATTACAGTCAGCAAAATAGGTTTAGTGAAGATTCAGTGGAAAGAGGGCTTTGCTGGAGAGTGCAAACCATTCTTATTTCTTTATCTAGGTCTTTTCTCTTGCCCCTGCACCTGGTAGGGAGCTTTACATTTATAGCATATTCAGTTAATGCCTAATAAATTTGAATTTTATGAATCTGACCTCATGCACAAATGTTTTGTGCTTAGTGTGACATGTGATATATGTGTATTTGTGTGTAGGAGGAGTGTGTGTCTGGGTAGGTGTATACTTGGGAAAATATATATAGAGAGATAAAGATATGTGAATGGTAACTATGAAGTCATTCATTCGTTTCTCCTATAAATATTTAATGAGTGCTCACCAGATGCTAGGCACTACTCAAGGGGCACAGACAAAATTTCTAGCCTTGTGATACCTATATTTGAATGAAGGAAACAAAAAATAAACAGTAGATAAGTAGATTAGTGTTACAGAGAAAAGTAAAGCAAGTTGAGGGAATAGATAATGATGGATGGGGTGAATAGCGGGCTGAAGGGTGCCTCTTTGAGCAGAAATGTGAATAAATCAAGAGTTAGATATATAGCTATTTGTGCAGAAGGCACTGTAGAAGATGAAACAGCAAGTGCAAAGACCCTGAGGCAGGGACTATTTTGTGTATTAGAGAAACAAAGATGCCAGTGTGACTGGAACAAAATGAAAGACAAGGAATGGTGGGAAGTGAAGCCGTGAGGGTAGGTAGGGGCCACATTACATAGGGCTTTGTATGTCATGGTGGGGGATTTGAATTTTGTTCTCAGAGTGAAAGGAAGCCATTGGAACATTTTTGAGTGAGAAAAATATGATTTGATTTAAATTTCCCCAAAATTTGGAAAGGATGTGGAGAAAGGGTAACCTTTGTACAGTACTGGTGGGAATGCAAATTAGTACAAGCACTATTTCTGAGAAATGGTTTGGAGGTTCCTCAGAGAACTAAAGACGGAGCTACCATACAATCCAGCAATCTCACTGCTGAGTATATACTCATAAGAAAGGAAATTAATATATCGAACAGGTATCTGTACTCCTATGTTTGTTGAAGCACTGTTCACAATAGCTAAGATTTGGAAGCAACCTAAATGTCGATCAACAGATAATTGGATATAGAAAATGTGGTACATAAACATAATGGAGTACTATGCAGCCATAAAAAAGAATGAGATCCTGTCATTTGCAACAATATAGATAGAACTGAAAGCCATTATGTTACGTGAAATAAGCCAGACACAGGAAGACAAACTTTGCATGTTCTCACTTATTTGTGGGTGCTAAAAATTAAAACAATTGAACTCATGGAGATAGAGAATAGAAGGATGGTTATGAGAGGCTGGGAAGGGTAGTGGTGGTGGGGGTTTGAGGGGTAAGAGGAAAGTGGGGATGACTAATGGATACAAAAAACAGATAAAAAGAATAAATAACACCTAGTATTTGATAGCACAACAGGGCGATTACAGTGAGTAATAATTCAATTGTATATTTAAAAATAACTAAAAGAGTATAACTGGATTGTTAGAGAATAAATATTTGAGAGGATGGATACCCCATTTTCCATGATGTGATTGTTTCTTACTGGATGTCTGCATCAATGTGCCTCATGTGCCCTATAAATATACACACCCATGATGTGCCCACAAAAATTTTTTTAAAAAAAGGTCTTGGTGCCAGCTCAAACTGGTAAGGAGCCAAGAGATCAGAAAGCTCACTCTTTATTAATGCTCAAAACTGGAGATGCTATAAGTCTTCTTATTTTTTCCTAGTTGATAAGTATTAGACATAGCATTGAGGGTGGAGAGGCTAAGAGGGTAGTAAAAATTTTACTCTTCTCTTACCTTCTTCAGGGAGCCCAAGAATTTCCCCTTATGTTCTCAAATCCATATGTAACAATCTTTGGTCTCCTTGTTCTTTGGTTTCATTGCAATATTCCCATGATGAGATTTTTAGAGAAAAAAGTGGTCACACAAAGGCAGGAATCCAGTTCAAAAATCAAACGTGAGAGTTTCCTTCACCTTTCCCCCTGATTTTCTCAAAAAGAAGGAGTCTTTCACTGCAGCCTCCATAGCTGGGAATGTGCTGGGTCACACCTGAAGCCATGTATCTCAGAGCCCAAAGCCCATGGCATATTACCTGGGTATCACTGTCGGTTATTCAGGGTGCAGGAAGTCTTTAGTCAGCAGGAGATTAATCCTGACAGGTCTCCACTGTAACAGGACAGCACTGAGCTCAATGCAAAGTCCCCCATCCACTGCACTCTCCCCTTCCCAAGTACACGAATTTCTCAGTGCAGCAGGACCACTGCTGGGAGCTGGGGAGGGGTTGCGCAAGCACTCCCTAAGCCATGGAGGCTGATGTCTCAGCAGGTTGTGGGTACCCCCTCCCCCTGCAGTCTGCTGGACCTGAATCCAGCTCAGCACTAGAACTTGACTAGGAATTGCAGCCTTGTGGCCTAGACTGACTCTCAAGTTCACTTAAGGCCCCAGAACACTCCTGCCTGTGTTGGTGAGACTTGCCAGAACTCGAGCTCTGATGCTGAGATGGGCGACTACCCCCTGGCTATGGCTAGTCCAAATGCTTCTTCTGGGGGCACCAACTGAATATAGTGGATTCTGCTCTCTGTGACAGGTGGCACTGAGTTCGACGCAGAACCTCACAATCACCATGTGCTCCTTCTTTCAAGCACACAGGTTCTCCTTACTGCACGGAGAATCCGTGTGCCTGGTGTCAGCACTTCAAGACAGTCTTTCCTTTTCCTCTTCAATGTCTCTTTCTGTGAAATACAGTTAAAACCTGGTACTGTGATTACCCAGATGATTTTTGGTTCTTGTGGTGGTGCTCTTTGTGGGTGGTTATTAAAATTTGGTGTTCCTGCTTGAGGGACAAATGATGTAGGCTTTTATTCAGCCATCTTGCTCCATCCCCTCCTCAAACGTTTTCAAAGGGAGGATCAAATATTTCTGAGGGCCCTCCCAATTAAAGTTTTTCTTTTGCCATTAAGAACCTCACAAGAGGCTGGGCACAGTGGCTCATGCCTGTAATCTCAGTGATTTGGGAGGCCAAGGTAGGAGGATCAGTTGAGCCCAGGAGTTCAAGATTAGCCTGGGCAACATAGCAAGGCTCCTCCGCTACACAAAATAAAAATAGTAATATTAGCCAGGCATGGTGGTGCACACCTGCAGTCCCAGCTACTTAGGAGGCTGAGGTGGGAGGATCGCTTAAGCCCAAGGGTTTGAGGCTGCAGTGAGCCATGATCACGCCACTGCACTCTAGCCTGGGTAACAGAGCAAGACCGTGTCTCTAAAAACATCAAAAACAAAAGCACCTCACAAGATAGGCTGTCCAACACAGGCATGCCCTTGCAGCCTTTTGCAAAATACTAAAGACCTCCAGATCTTTCCTTTTCAAAGCATGAGGCTGAAGTGAAAAAGACAGAGAGAGAGAAAGGGAAGTCACCCACAAAAGGAGGTGAGGTCATGGGGCTAGTGGAGGACTCTGAAAGGCTTTCATCCTCCACCAGGAAAAAGAGGGCTTCCCCTCCCGCTTAAATCTGCAGTTGCAACTGGTATCACTTTTCCAAACTCAGACTTTAGAACTCCTCTTGTCTGTGTGATGATTTTTAAGAATCTTAACTTTTCTGGTCTTGATTTGCTCCCTTTTGAAAGGTAAGGGGATTGGATTAGATAATTTATCCGTGCTCAATTTAGCTTTAAGTTCTGCTTCTTAGACTCACACACAAAGAGAATCCAAACCAACATATTCCAAGATCAGTGAGCTAGTCCTATAACATGGAGATTCAAGCATGAATTTTAAGACCCACACTAAGCAATTTTACTTACTATTACACACTTCACTGTAGATATGGTTCTATTTTCATGAAGGCAGAAAAGCAGAAGGAAGGAAGGAAGTGAGGAAGGGAGGGAGAGGCCTTAAAATATGTAATCAATATCCATAAGATAGAGCCTTCTTTCCCCAATACCAGTGGAAATAGAAGTTTCCTGCCATCCTCCAGTATAACCCATGTGTTCGTGGACTGGAACATCTGGCTCATGTATCAACCTTCCTATTCATACCATTTTCTTTGGAATTTGGTTGTTTTGAAGGGCACTTTTCTCTTTCCTTCGTGTTTTCCTCTGACACCAGTGCAGAGAGCACCTGTCACTAAGGTCTGCGGTGGGTCTTTCCTTGGCAAAACGTCCTTCTTTCCTGCTGAACTTGACTCGTGGCAGTAAGTGGCAGCTGGCCACCACGGGGCACCTCTGACTATTTTATGTTTGGCTTACGCCTAACTGATGGTCCCCGGAGTGTGGATCTTGTGATCAGAGGGAGCCTCTTAGAGACATCATTATTGTAATAAAAGGCTGTTGAACCAGTTCTCTGATAAAGAAAATAGAAATGAAACCCATGTTTTTATGCAGAGGACAAGCCTGATCAACTGATTCATTCAGATCCAAGTAGGAACTTCAAGAAGCCCACACAGCCCCACCTCTGATCTCACGTCTCAGAGCAGAATGAGGTTCTGTCTCTCCTTGTAACTTGACCATCTTGGCTCCAGTTGAGAAACACCTGTGGTATTGAAATCTTATGGAGCCAGTGGCTCCTAAAACTCTGAAAGCTGAGAAGCAACATCTGTCTGCCTTTTTTCTCTTCCTGTAGCCAGGCTGTGGCACAACCAGGGAGCAAATGCTGTGGAAGGCCTGGGGGCTGCTGCCTGAACATGGGGGACCCAGCCAAACAGTGAACACCAGGCCTTCAGCATGTGAGGCTTTGTGTGCAAGCGAGCTGGCTTCTCTCTTTTCCCTCCCACACAGAGGAAAGGGAACTTACTAGACAGATTTCTTCCACAAGAGAAATGGCATGGGAGTCTCAGCATTGGTGCATGCTTGACTTTGGGTCTGGGTCGTGGCAGGGTCATGAATTGTAGTGGCTGGAACCATTTGTCTTGTGTTTGCATACGACCAGAGAACATCAGCTGATAGGAATCAGGGAGGTCGTTTTGTTGATCTTTTTCATCCAGCTCAATCCAGGAGGTGGAAGCAGAGAGGGGAGAGGCCTAGAGACCGATGGGAGAAACATAGCCGCGGGAGGCCACCGGCAGATAGGAGTTGAGGCATACAGTCGAGGAGCTCTCTCTCGCCTCACTTTTTCGGGGTTTTTCTCCCTTCTCCAGGGAGCCTGAAGCTGGAAAAGTTTTGCTTTTCAATTCGAGCAACTCATTTCTCAAGGTTCTTCATGGGATTTGAAATTTCTCTTCCTTTTCTCTCCGTACCTTTGACTTGGAGTTGGAATGATGCCCATGTTTCCAAGCGTAGGCAATTGAGCAGCGGGGTCGTGATCTCTGACAGTGAAAGAAGGAGGGTGATGGCCTGGTTTTCTGGAGGCCGATGGGCACCCTGGCTTCCAGTTCCTGGGAACCCCACCTCTCAGACAATCACCATGATTGGTTTGGGACAGTAGAAACCCCAAATCCAATTTGAAGCCTATTGGGGATTCCTGAGTAAATGAACTTGTGGGCAGGGTCTCAGAATGGCTACGATCTGAGAGGAAAGTGCTTGTGGAGTGTAGTATGAAAAAGCAGAGAAACTGCAAGCAGGCTGGGTATCGCCCCAAATGCCAGGCTTGCCCGTTCATGCCAGTGAGATGAGGGCACTCCGGATGAGAAGCGTTGAAAACTGCTGACCAGGGGGCAGAAGATGATCAGCCAGACTGATTCACTAACACACTTCTGACTCATCAAAGATACTCTGAAAATAATCGAAAGATAGAACGGGCGAGAAATTCACGACTTATTCAGCGTGTGATTCTTCCCCAGTGTATGTGCTTTCAAACAGGATCTCTGGGACAAAAGCCAAGGAAGGTGTGCGGTGCAGAGGCTGAGGGTGGTCTTCAGTATTACACACTCCTCAGTCTCACTCCGGGCTCTGCCACCTACTCGTTGTGTTATTTTTGGCAACTTGTCAGCCCTCTTTATTCTCAGTTCTCTAGCCTGGAATGGAGATTATCATAGTGCCTGCTTCATGCAGTTGCTGTGAGAATCAAAAGAGGGAAAGTATGCACACTGGCAATTTTATGCGTCAACCTGGCCGGGTTACAGCACTGAGTTTTTGGTTGAACACCAACCGAGGTGTTGCTGTGAAGGTCTGTTTGAGATGTGATGGACTTTTAAATCAGTGGACTTTCAGAAAAGCAGAGTTCCCTCCATATGTGGGTGGGCCTCATCCAATCAGTTGAAGGCCTTAAGAGAAAACACTGAGGTCCCCTGAAGAGGAAGGAATTCCACCTCCAGACTCAAGACTACAACATCAATTCTTCCCCATGTCTCCAGCCCCCTGGCCTGCCCTGCAGATTTTGAACTTGCCAGTCGCCACAATTGTGTGAGCCAATTTCTTAAAATAAATGTCTCTTTCTCTCCCCATCTCTCTCTATCATTTATAATATATATGTATACATACCCCTATTGCTCCTGTTTCTCTGGAGAACTAATACGGTATGTACAAAATACTGAGTACAATTCCTGGCACAGTATGTGCTCAATAAAAGGATGAATAATTCCCTAAAAAATAAAGCCTTCCATACCAGGATGAAATTTCAGATGCCTGCAGGAATGTTGTTAGGGGACTGGGGATCAACGAGGACAGGAGGCTTGCTTATCACCCTGCAGCATGCAATTTAGGCAAGAGCAGCTCTGGGAGTGGAGCCTGCTTGAAACCTGCTATTTTGGGGCAAAAGACTGACCTGCAGGCACCCAGCCATCTAGGCTGCTCCCCTGCCATCCTTGTAGCTCCTGGGTCCTCAAGAGGGAGATGATTTGTGGTTTATGTGCTGGTGGGTGGATGCCGGCTTCCCCCTCCCCCCGTTGCCGCAGCCTGGCCTGCAGATGTTTTCTCCTGGCCTTTCTTCTTTCAGACCCTGTTTCCTTCTCTGACCCAAACTCCCAGCGAGGCTTTTTGGTAAGCCTGTCTTACCTCGAGAGGCTCTTTGACTCTGTTACCATCACTAAATCATTGGAATCATCAGCTCAGGATGGAGCCACTGACAGAGGACAGAGACTCCAGCTTCCCCTCCTCGCTTCTTCCTCCCTGGGGTCACTATCACAGGAGTCAGGGAGTAGGAGAGAGGGGGTCCCTGCGGCACTAAAAAGCCTGCTGTCCTCGATCAGTCCTCAGCCCAGGAAAGCTGCATTCTCCTCCTCCCTGCGTCCCTGCCCTGGCTCTCCCCGCCTTCACCTGCCCTGTAGTTCACCTCCAGCACCGGGGGTTCTTCATCCCGAACCTCCATTCCTCTTCCCTCCCTCTCTGATTATGGCTCTCAGGACAGGGCTGCCTACAGGACTGGAAGTCACCCTGCCATGAGCTGGAAGATTTAAGGTCTGAGCAACAGACACTTGATAATTCAACGACAGCCTCTGAAGAGTCAGTGGCTCTCAGTGACTGTGGCTCCTGCACTGAAGGCCACATGTGCGATGCCCGTGGACACCTGCAAAGGCCACTTACAGGCCACCATATTTTGATGGGCTCTAGCAGATCATGTGGGCCACATCCTCTTTACAGGCTTTTTTAACTGACATAAAAATGATATATATTGATGGCACACAACATGATGTGTGGATGAATATAATTGTGAAATAGCTCAATCAAGTGAATTAACATAGGCATTCCTCACAGATTTATCATTTTCTGTGTGTGGTGAGAACACTTAAAATCTACCCCATTGGCAATTTTCAAGTATACAATATATTGTTATAAACTACAGCCACCAGGATGTACATTAAATCTCGTGAATTTCTTCTTCCTGTGTAACTGAAACGTGGCACCCTTTGACTAACACCTCCCTGGTGCCCCTTTCCCTCAGCCTCTGCTCACTACGATTCTACTCTCCCCTTCTGTGAGTTTGGATGTCTTAGGTTCCATGTATAAGTGAGATAATGTGGTATTTGTTTTTCTGTGCCTGGCTTATTCCATGTAACATAATGTCCTCTAGGTTCATGTATGTTGTCATACATGAAAGACTGTCCTTTTTAAGGCTGGACAGTGCTCCATGACATATGCTACGTTGTCTTTACTCACTCCTCTGCTGATGGGCACTCAGGTCACTTCCATGTCTTGGCTGCTGTGAACAGCACTGCGGTGAACATGGGAGCGCAACTTCTCTTTGACATACTGATGTCACAGCCCTCGGCTACATACCAAGCAGGGAGATTCCTGGATCACAGAAGAGTTCTACTTGTAGCCTTCCAAGGAGGCTCCATACTGTTTTCCACAGTAGCTCTACTAGTTTATAGTCCCACCAACAGTGTGCACGTGTGCCCTTTTAGCCACACCCTTGCCAACACTTGTTATTTATTTATTTTTTTAACAATAGTCCTTTTACCAGGACCACCCTCCTTTGACAGAGTCACTGGCCAATTCTCAAGGAAGGAGAGAGATCTAACAAAGGTCACACAGTTTACTGGGGGTGAAACTGGCATTCAAATGTGAGCATCCTGTCTACAGCCCAGTGTTCCCCACAGACGACCTAGAATAGGCCATGGGACTGGCCTTCACCTTGGCAATGACCCCGCGTACAGTATCTGAGGGTTGTTCGTAGGTTGATCTGATTTTAGTTCAATTAGAAAGTGTAAGACAGGGCTATGTAGGTAGCCTGTGGAAAGGAGAAAGGAGACCAGAATAGACCAATTAGAGCTCCTAGCTATCTGTCTGTTCATTCATTCATGCATGCCTGCAATTGCCCCTTGGTTCTACCGTGGCTCTTTGGGGATGTCCTGTGTAGCTCCCACCAGACAATGTCATGGATTCTACCTTAGAGACCTGGCTCCACATTTCAGACGTGGAAGATGTGAGTCCTGGGAGCAATAACAGCCCCCCACACACACACTCACACATACACACACACACAAAGTCTATATCATGGAGAAGAGAATGCTGGGGTTGAGGGCTTACTGCAGGTGAGAGTGTCTGCTTTCTTCCCACAGATCTTAGAGTCATAGAGCTTTCCATCTGTCTCTTTCTCTGTCTCTGCTTCTCAGTGGATCACTCAACCTGGAAATCCACTGGCTCCAGTAGCTGTGGCTTCAGGGTCCTGGATGGACTCCATGGCCTCTTCCTCCTTCCTGGCCATCTCCCCTTCCCCCAACGCTGTGAGAGCTTGGCCTGCCAAGCCTCCCAGAGTGGCAAGGATTCTACCACCCAGTGTAGATGGGAGGCCCTGGAGACGCAGTCTGCGGAGAAGGCTGCTCCCAGGAGGCTCCTTCTGAGCTCCAAGCCACTCCTACTCCTCAGTGCTATTCTCACCAGTCCCATGAGGAGCCTCAGAAAGGGCATCTTCTGCAAAGACCATCGCTCTTCACAGCACCGGCACTCAGAAACATGCCAGGCATTCTTTTAAGAGTCCCACAGGCCAGGGGCACAGGCTGAGGGGAAAGAAGCAAAGAAGCAGTTTCTCTCCAAGAGGAAGCCAAGGACCCAGTGGAGCCTGAGGATCTAGCACTACCTGTGGCCAGTCTCTATAGAGTTCACTGAAGCAGAAGAAAGAAGACACAGAAAACGTGTTAGGAGGCTGTGTGTTCTCCTGCAAAGAGCTTAGACTTCAGAGTCAGGCAGCCTCAAACACTGCCCAGCTCCGTGACTTTGGGCAAGTTCCTTAGCTTCCCTGAGACAAATCTTTCAGATAGGATAAAACTACCATTCTTGCTTGGTTAGTGTAAGGATTCGAGAAAACATATGCAAAGCACCAAGACGGTGTCCGGTGATACATTAATAATGATGACAGCTAAAGTCTGGGAGTGGTAGCTGTGAAGCTATTTTAATTTTATTCTTGATGTAAGAGAATGGGTGTTCCAGGTTCAAATATGGACTGGGTGTCTTGACTTTGTGGCTTATCTTTATACCTTCCTGGGGAGACTTGAAGCTCCATCTCCTTCTCACAGGGGCAAGTGACTCAGAATAGGGGATGTCAGGACATGAGTCACCAGGCCCGCTGTCTTAGGGCATGTAAGTCCCCAGGGGGACTCCACAGCACCCAGCAATCACAGCCCTACTTTGCTACTGCAATCACAAGGCAGTATGGCCGGCAGCCATGGGGGAGTTCTTTTTGCCCCCCAAAATGCTTGCCGTATAAAAACAATCATAAAATGAAAGCGGTGGATCAGCGATGGCAGGGCTGGAGTGAGAGGGGGAGACGCGGTGTTCCCAGAGCGGCCGGTTGCGTGCAGCCCGGCCCCAGCCTCAGTGTGGAGGAGGAGCGGTCCTGCATCCCGTCATGTTGTCACACCCTACTTTCTCCAAACTTCACTTGGCTAGAGCAATTTAGAGAGGGTCAAGGGAGAGACAGCTAGAAGGAGGAGGAGGAGGAGAGGAGCAGGAGGCAGCCAGGGAGTTATGCTTAACCTCTCCCTCTCCCAGGCTCCAAGGCCTTGCTGGACTCTGAAAAATAACACGGCTTCCACAGACTTGTCATTTGATCCATGAAATGCACTGCCCGGGTACTTACACTATTCCCCTAGGGCTGCATCTTTGTGATTCTGAGTCAAAAGCAGAATTACTGACCATGGAGACGCTTCCACCATCAAGCAGCCTGAAGGGTGCTCTGGGCCCTCAGAGGCCCTCCAGCTCTGTCCTGGGTCTCCATGGGCAGAAGCTTTCAGAGACCCTCTGGCTTGATTCTACATGGTTGAAATCAATTGGAAGATTGGAATAACGATTTTAGGCAACTCAAGCCTCTGTCTCTTCAAAACACAAAACAAAATGCAAAAAGCTCTATAAATCAGGAGAGAGTTGGCTTAAGGTCCTGAGTTATCGAAACAGCCATCTCAACTCTCGGAGTCACTGTGGTGATGGAATTGCATCTTCTACACTCCTGCCCCCTGCCCTGCCTGGTCATATTTCCTCCCCATCTCTACTGCCATGCCCTGTGGATTTTAAGCTCTTCCCCCAAACACTTCCAACATACCACCAGTTCTAGCCACCCCACATTCTTCCCCACGCTCTTCTCTGACTTTATCTTAAAGAACTTGAGTTCTTCAAGGAGGCTAGGGAGCAGGGGGAGGCTGCAAGAGGTCGGAAAGGGTATGCTAGGTTCAGAATCCAGTTCAGATGTACGGCGCTCTGACTGTTCAGAAGGAAAACTTATGACTCGCAGCTGCATTGCAACAAGCACCGGGATGAAGCCACCAAGGGCCCCTGCATATTTTCCTTGGCTTTGGTGCAAGCAGTTGACATCATTTCAGGTTTTTGCCATTCATCTACTGCTGCCTGGAGCTTGTGGCTGTGTGTGGCTATGTTCCAGAGTCTGGGGAAGGTCTGATTAAAAATTGGTTGGGGTGGGGCTGAGGTGGTCCCACTGAGTTTGTAAAAACAAACAAAAATGCACTGAACCCTGCCTTTCCTCCAGTGCAATGGTGAATGAAGCTAAACCTCATCCCCTCTGCCCAGCCCAGTCCTCCAGTGCAAACAGACCTGGGCCAAGGCTAGCCCAGAGATCCAGAGAAGTCTTTGTTCTGTCTGTGCTATTTTGGGAAATGATGACAAATGTTCACCACAGGTAAGTAAAGCAGGAGTTCCAGTAGCAAATTCTATCACATGCTTCCAGACGTCACTTGGGCCGCTCTGGGCCCATCTGCATTCTCCTGCAAATCCTGGGTAGCAGGAAAACCCTGTTAATGGTTCCCAGGGGTCTCAGAAACAAAAATGGCAAAAGTAGGAAATGTTAATATTAGGGAACAGGGCATGTGCCTGGGCACATGCTGTGTATATCATTTTTAGAAGACAACTCTTCTGTAGTGGGGCTGTTGTAAGGGGGGATCCCCTTTTATTGAGCCTTCTCAGCTCCACAAAATCTCTCCATTCTAGCAGCATGAGAAAAGGTCAAGAGCGGACAAAGACTTGTGAGGCAGGATTAGGGAGAGCAAGTGGAGAGAGCCTCTGACCTTCCAAATGTTGCTTTCCATGTTGAGAATGTGGGATGTCATGTTTCCATGATATGGGCGGAGCTCTGGACTTTGTCACTGAAACAAAGCATGATTTAGTGAAAAATACCCAGCCTCTAGAGGCTGGCAGAACTGAATTTGCATCTGGTGAAGGAAACTGTTCTATGACAATTTCCATAGAGACTACTTCTATGAAACAGAATCACCTCCTTCTCAAACCTCATTTGAGAGAAGGGGTTTGAGGAGAGAGCTCAGCTCCAGAGATGCCCATACAACTCAGAGCTGGAGGGGACCGATGACACTCTTTGGAATGCTTAACAACCAGCTCTCCACAGAGAGAAGCCCTGATTTGTAGCACTTGTCAATTTCTGTGGTATAAATATTCCCATCATGGCCAATTTCAGCTACCAGGAGTTAGGAGACAATTCTTCCTTAGTCTATTGTGTTTCAGCACATCTTGTGAGCAGAGGTCCTGACAGCTTCTGTTCTTGACCATCTTTTCAAGAATGCTTGTGTTTTGTCTCTCTCTCTCCACCCATGCCCCCATTTCCCTTGCCTCTTCTAGGGCTGGAGACATAGACTCCCAGCCACTAGAAGGTAGGAGATACACACAATGGAAGGAGTCCTGAGCTCAGAATTATTTCCCTTAGAGGAGCCACCAAGAGAGCTGCTGATCCAAAGCATTCACATTAGACTCTGCATGGATGAGAAAGAACCTTTTCTCATGGCAAGAGTATGAAATTTAAGTTTGCTGGCTATGGAACCTAGCATTACTTATCCTGACTAATCCAAGTGGTTATCATGATTGTCTCCATTTATTTATGAGGAAACAGAGGCTTGGAGGTTAATGGACTAGGTGCCATTGCTAGTAAATGGCAGAGCCAGGATTCAAACCTAGGCCTGCCTGCCTCAAAAGTTTTTTTCCTCTGCTTTGCTGCCTCTTCATGACAAAGGCCCATGTGTGCAAGAGTTCTGAGGCCCACAGATTTGCCCATAGTGGGAAACAGGTCTCCCTGCCAGAGAAAGCCAGTTATCTTTGGTAATCAGCTCCACCTCCAGGGAAGTCTGGAAAGAAGTCTGACCATCTGCAGCTTCCAAGAAGATTGATTCATCGTGTCCAAGCCACTGCTGTTCAGGGCAGGGCAAGGATCCTCTAAAGAACTCTTAACCTGATGAGTATTGCACATTCAGGACAGCTGGTGGACTAAATGAGGGCCCCCTACAGCCACTGAGAGACCCCGGCACCGTGGGATTGCAAACATTGCAACAATTCAGTAGGAACTTATCACCATGAAATTGCATAACACCCACAGACCAGGTTGGAGGGGAGCTCCTAGGATGTCACAGCCAGGATGACAAGACCCTGGGAAGCAGCTGCCTGGCTTTAACTTCCAGAAGGTCCCATGTGGCTCAGGTTAGGTGTCTTTTAAGTACTTATTGACCACCTGTTATGTACATACCACTAAATCACGGCTACTCATGAGACCCTACTTCAGAAACTGACAAAGGATTGGTTGTTCTGATCTCTAGGCATTTTTTAAAAAGTCTGACAAAGGTACTAAAATAAGGTCATATTTGGTCTGACATTTAATGAATCATGTTTGCTGAAAAGGAAAAAAATACAGAGACTCAGGACTGTCTTGGAAAATACCCGACGTGGAAATGTTGCTGGCTGATGCAAATGAAACAGCAGAGGTGAGGGAGCCCCGTCCGTCCTACCCGATTCTGTGTTCAGCGCCAGCACGAGCAGCACTCGGAGAATGTCCATGACGTTTCCTTAATACACAAGAGTTTTCTGAGCCACTTTGGTAGTTCTTACATCTTTTCTGAACCCTGAAGAAGTCAGTGAGGTTGCTCTACATGACAAATCAGGAGGGCAGAGAGGCATTCCTGCCACAGCCTCTCCCAGAATATTTGAGAAACACACCTGGCTATTGAGTAGTGGGTCTGAGTAACCACACACCCTCTGAGTCTGTGCCCTGTGGTTCCACCATCGCTGCTTTCCAGAAAAGCAGGTCCCTATGGGTGTGGCCCCCACCCCGTCACCACTGTCCGAAGCTGCGGAGCCTCTGTCACAGACTGAAGAACACAACCCAAGCTGTGAGTGGATGGACATAAAATAAGTAGCTGCAAGGCTGAGTGCCTGTGTGCTGAGCTCTGGAAAAGGCAAACTTCACAGACCATTTCTTTTTCTGGGCTCAGCCCAGCTCCTCCCAAGCCTTGGCATTCTGCAGTCCAAGAGTAGTAATAGTAACTAATAATAGAAATCATTTCCAATAATAACACGTGGCCTGATCCTACTATAGAGTCATAGGGATTAAAATATTCCTTTTATGAAAGAAGCTATTTGTTCCATCATTCGACCTTTGGCAAACACAGCCACCAGATCCCCCGCCGTCTCCTGGGCTGGCCTTTGCATACACGGGTCAGGAAATTCCAGTCCATGCACAGCATATAGGGACCCCTGCCCTTAACAACATTTGTCATCTTCCTTTTTTCCCTCCTTCATACTGACACTATTTACATTCCAAAATCTTGCACAGGAGCATGCTTCTCCCCTTCTCAAATGCCTTCGACGGTTCCCCATTGTTTAGGTAATAGCCGCCCAACTCTTTCAGCATTAAACGCCCCAAACTCCACACCAGCCTCACATCCTACTGCCTGCTTCACCTGTTCCCCCCCATGGAATCTCATGCTCTAGTAAAAATTATCTATTCATTTTCCTGAGCACATTTTTTGTTTAGTTTGCAGTAAAGAAACATTTACATACAGTGAAATGCATAGATCTCAAATACACAATTTGATGAGTTTTGATACATGTAAGTACCACCCCCTCCATATTTCCATATCTCAGAAAGCATCTTAGGTCTCCCCACAGTCAGCGTTCTCCCCAGTAAGCAACCACTCTCCTGGTTTCCATTGCCGCAGGCTGCTTTGCCTGCCTGGAACTTTACAGAAAAGCAGCAGAGCATATACTCTTTTGTGTCTGACTCCTTTCATAAAACATAATAATTTTGATGTTTATATATCTTGTTACATGTAGTAGTGATTCATTCTTTTTCATTGCTGAATAGTATTCTGTGATATGAACATGGCACAATGTTTATATTCATTCATCCATTGTAGATACTTGGACTGTTTGCAGGTTTTGGCTATCATTCATAAAGCTGCAATGAACACTTCTAGCACAAGTCTATCTGTGGACGTGTGTTTTCATTTTTTTAGGTAAATGCCTAGGAGTGGAATTACTGGGCTATATATAGGATAGGTACATGTTTGACTTTGTAAGAAACTGTTAAACTGTTTTCCAAAGTGGTTGTGCCATTTTGTACCCCCACCAACAATGTAAGAGACGGAATAGACTCTGTATCTTCTTGCCTGAGTCTTTGTTTTCATTGTCTCTTCAACCTGGAAAGCCCTATGGCTACTGCCTGGCTCTTCTCCTGCAAGTTACCTCTATTAAGCCACCTAATCTCTGTAACAAATGCACCCAGCATGCATAATGCCCACACCCAGTGACACACCTTCTCACGCCCATGGTGTCCGAGGCAGTTCTGTGTCAGCAGAATGTTTCTGGGGTAAGTTTGCTCCACCTGATCATTTAGAGACTAGGATAGTAGCTCTTCCCTCTCCAAAAAAGCTTACTCAGGCATCAGCCTTTAGCCATGAACGAGGAATGAGAGGATGGAGAAGGAACACCTTTTTTTTTTTTTCAGAAGGCCCAGAGGTAATCATCATCCCTTTGGCTAACATTCCATTGAGAACTCGTCTCAGGCCTTACCCAGGTGAAGGAGGGCTGTGAATTTGAGTGCCATGCTGGACAGCTGCTTACCAACGACATGTCTGTATTATCGCAGGAGAAACACACATCTCTGGTGTACAGTTAGGCCTCTGCAGCACACCAGTGGTTAGAGTATTACAGTCCTTTTCAGGCTGACTGAGCCCAGTGAACCTGCCCTGTAACCTGTGCAGAATTAACTCCTCCCTCTGTTGTGCTCGCTTTGTGCCTGCGCTCCTTCCTACAGCAAGGCTTATCACAGTTATTTCTGTTATGTGTTTTCTCCACTAGATGGCGCTCTCTTGGAGGGCTCTGAGCTCTGGTCAGCTGGGATACCAGTGCTTGGCACACGCTGGAGTCTCCATGAGTGTTTGCTGAATCCACTGTGGTAGGCACGTGGAGCGCCCCCCCCAACTCCTCCTCTTGAACACACTACTTGGCCACACACGTCCCAGCTCTCTGGCACCTAGGTGAGGCGGTGTGACTTGTTCTTGCCAATGCAACGTGAGCCATGACTTGGCCATCTCCAGACTGACACAGGAAGGAGTGGGTGAAGTGCCTACATTTGAGGTCTCCTAGGTCTCTGTTCCCTCACCTGCCAGCTGCCTGCAGGGGCTCCAGCAAAGGACTCCTGAGCCGACATGCAAAGCCTGTGCCCTGAAGACTGTGGAGGGGAGATCCTCTGGGGGCATTGCTTGCTAACAGTTAGCCCACCCTGACAAGCACACTCACATTGTGTGAGCCAAAGAAGCTCAGCTCAGAGAAGGATGGCCAGTTCCCTTGTCTTTCCACTTCCTGTCACAACTTGACACAAGACGCCAACTACACATCCACCCCTCATGACACTAGTGTCTAGGCACAGTTTTCAGAGTATAAGTTGAACTGATTTTGTATCTAACCCTGCTACTAATCCCATGGACTCTTAAATGCTATGCATTTCTTCTGCACCCCCATTTGACTATCAGCTCTGAAGACTCAGGTGCAAATTCTTCCTCTGTGCCCTAAGTCTGCAGCTATTAATTTAGTAAATATTTGTTGAGTGCCTACCACATGTCACTCCCTATTCTAGGAACTAGAGATAGAGCAGTAACCAAACAGACCGAGTACCTGTTCTTGGAATTTATGCTATAGGAGAGACAGATAGTAAACAAATGTGACTATCGAAAAAGTAGGAACTGCAGAAATCCCTGGATGAGCCACTCCTATAGTGTGGTGCCCTTCCTTACCAGTGCCTTCTAATTATTTACCCAAATCAAGCATTTCCACGTTGATTTGGGTAAATAATTGGCGAATGTCTGTTTTACCCACAGAGCTGTGAGATCCATGAGGCTGGGGCCCCGCTCTGTTCCCAGCATTTAGCACAGTACTGGCACATAGAAAACACACCATAAATATCGATGGAACAAAAAAAGTTACAATGATTATAATATCTGTGTCTGCTAAGAAGCAGTAATTTTCAGGCACCAAACAAAGGCTTTTGCATGCACCATCCCATGTAATCCTTATATCATCCCTGCAAAGTAGTTATTATTGTCTCAGTGTTAGCAGCGAAGGACTTGTGGCTCAGAGAGGTGAAGTGACTGGCCCAATGCCACATGGCTAGCAGTAAGCGGCCATGTTGACTTTAGAATCCATGCACTTTTCTCAGGACTGCACTGTGACCCACGACAAGTGCTTTTTTATGCCCTATGTATTCTTTCTCAACCATAAGGAGCAACAACTACGGGCCACAGTTCCTACGAGCTGGACCGTCCATCCCTCTTTGCAGTTTGCCCCTGGTCCGCTTGGGCTCCCTTCCCCGGCAGAGGGAAGATGTGCGCTTGTGGTAATTACAGCGCGTGTTGTCCTTTTCATTTATGTCTTCACAATCCAGCTTGACATTGTGTCATAAAAGTTTATGTACTGTGTTCTCTCTGCTCCTTACTAATATTCTCTGGCGTTCTCCCTAGCCATCCGGAATCAATACCATCGCTCCTCTCTCAATAAAGAAGGGAGCTATGAACAAGGCCCAAATGTGCACGATGACTATTTGCAGCAATTAGACGTCACACTGAAAAATGGCCACGCTGAAGGAGAGTGGGCAAGATCTAAGGACCAGCACATTACTAATGTCCTTCAGCAGGGACCCTGGAAATTGGACTGCTTAAAAAATATCCTCTCTCCTCTCCCCTCTTCTGTTACTCACACTCTCTGTCTCTTTCTTTCTCATAAGAGATAAGGAGAGAGAAGAGCATTCAAATTAGGGACGGCAGCAATCGATTTTTACTTGCAGTTGGTGGATTGTAATCAATGTTAATTAACCAGATTCTTTTTCTGCAGAGGTTGGGACAGGAGAGTAACTGCACAATATTTTTGACGAAGACAACAGATATTAATGGGCTTTGGTACGGTCAGAAGGCAGGAGGGAGAAGGAAGGCTGGTACTGAGAGGCCTGGTGGAAAAGAAACTACACAGGAAGAGGAGAGCTTTGAACCATGCCATGGTGATCCCGTCTATGGGCTCTGGTAGCTGTTTTGGAAGCTGGAGAAGGGAGGTCCTGCTGTTTACATATCCTTGACCAAAGTACAGGTTTCCTTCCCCAGAAAAGTGGGCTTCATCAGGGAGTGTTTCCCACATTGTCAGCAAGGTCAGTGGCATCCACCAGGAGGGTGACAGATGAGTCTGGTCGAGCACCTCCCTCTAATGCCGGTCATTCTGGAATGTTGCTCATTCCTGAACATTGTGCCGCAATGGAAAGAGCATGGAATTTAGCAATAGAAGGTTTGGGTTTGCGCTGCAGGTGGTGCTGTGGAATTGCAGGCGAGTTACAGAACGCTTGGGAGCCTCCATTACTCATCTACCAGGGATGTGATTAGCTGCCCTTATGAGAGTTGACATAGACTCAAGGAAGTTTTGACGTGCAGCCGCACTGCGCCATGCTATGGGACTCTCAGCAGCTGCAGTGCTTACAGGCAGCAGCGACAAAACCCCAGGGCCTCTGGTGTCAACCTGCTGTGTCCTAGACGACCCCTGAGGTTCTTTCTGATTCGCGTAGGAGGTTGTCTTGGTAGCAATCCATGCCAACATTTTTGGAAAAGATTATCCATCTCTATGTGTAGCAATGAGGAGAGGCCCCCAAAGCATGCCAGTGTTACTTTTTTCAATATCCCAGAAGAAGTAAAAGAACATTAGTACAGTTGGAAACATGATAAGAGCTGCCAAAAATAAAACCAAAAATTAATCTATTTTGAAACAGTGCAAGCATTACACATTTTTGGTCAGTATAGAAAGTAAGGATAGAGGAAGTGTACACGTACCATCCCCCAGCAAGACCTACGACAGCGGGGTTCTCTAGGCTTCCCCCAATACTATTTTGGTTCAAATGGTGCCTCTGCCTCCAAGTGAGGCTCCCAAAGCCTTCACCTAAGAGAAGGGCATGCATGGTTTTCATGTTCTTAAAGCCTTCTGAGGGTAGGGAGTACACTGGGGAACACCTGTAACAGGTGACACTGTCACGCAAGAAAAAAATTCCTAATTCCTCAGGGTGGTTCCTGGCGTCTGGGATATGAGAATCACAATTGTGGAGCTACATGTTAGCTCCTCCTTTCCACAGCACCTTTAGAGGTCTTTCCCTTAAGAAAGGGAAGTGAAGAGAGAGGAGAAGAGGGGAAAGAAGTGGAGAGATGAGAGAAGGAGGAGCAGAGAAGGGTGTCAAAGACATGGTCAAGGCACTGTGCTAAGCACCTGCCAAGGCAGGCCCCGCGTCCCGGAGTGCGGGCCATGGGGGAAACACCATCTCTGCACACAAGTTGCTCACAGAATGCTGGGGGTGATAGGAGAGAGGCAAATTAGCAGATAATCACCATGGGAGTATTTACCTGGGGTAGAGAGGGAATGCATTCCTCAGCGGGGCTTAGGGGCTTGGGGAAAGGAGGTGTCTCTAAAGAAAGGACACTGTCAGTGAAGAGAAGGACAAAAGAGCAGAAAGGAGAAGGAGCGGAGGAAACAAGACAGGGAGGGAAATCAGGAGATAGCAGGGAAGACAAATGATTACTTCGCTCCAGGATTTATATACTAAGCTCCTATGCAAATCTGGTCTCATTGATCTGCGACTTCAGTGAATAAAGCTGCCTTTTCTGGAGCCATTGATTGCAAAGCTGGCTGAGAAGACCTGGTCAGTCCTGACGAGGCCTGGGGAGTGAGCTCACAGTTGGTGTATTCAATTAGGGAAGGGCAGTTGCAAAAGCGACCAAAGGTGTTGTGTTGAGGGAGGGAGTTTCTCATGCAGTACCCCTCCTTCCTCTTTGATGGAAAGCACTGTAGTCTGACAAACAGAACCGTAGCCATCATCCCATAGCCCCAAAGCAGGGGCCCTCTCGGCCTGGTGTAAGGTGATGGGGAGCCGGCATGCTTTGAGGGAGATCAATCCCATGAAGCTCGTGGGGTTCCACATAGTCCCAAGAGGGTATGGGCCTTGAGTCAGAGCCAGTCTGAGCAGTTGAGGGAAATGGGATGTGGGTTCCTTTGCTCCTGTGAGCAAAAGGGAAGAGGGAAAACAGAGGGCCCCTCCTCAGCTGCCTGCAGCCAATGTTCCCAGAGCTGGGTCAGACTGTGGAGCGTTGCAGGTGGAGTTGCTAAGGGAGATGCGGCCTTAGCACAACACGGGTTTTTGAGAGAGGAACCTGAGGATAAACATTTTGTCATTGTCCTCTTCAATTTTTTTTCAATGGAAAGCCATTAGAGGCTATTCAATCTGTTTTCAGGTGTTTTCTCTCTTCATTGTTAGGAAGGAAGCTCTGATTGCATCTGCTATTATGGCTATTGAACACGGAGCCTCTACCCACCCCCTAAGACTGACTGATGCAGAGGTGTAAAGGTGACAATCACCCCTTCAGCCTGGGATGCTTCTAGTTTTAGCATTAAAAATCCCTCAAACTGGCCGGACACAGTGGCTCACGCCTGTAATCCCAGCACTTTGGGAGGCCGAAGTGGGTGGATCATGAGGTCAGGAGATCGAGACCATCCTGGCCAACATGGTGAAACCCCGTCTCTACTAAAAATACAAAAAAAAATTGCTGGGGGTGCTGGCACACGCCTGTAGTCCCAGCTATTAGGAAAGCTAAGGCAGGAGAATTGCTTGAACGCAATAGGTGGAGATTGCAGTAAGCCAAGATCACACCACTGCACTACAGCCTGGGTGACAGTGTGAAACTCTGTTTCAAAAAAAGGAAAAATCCCTCAAACCAGTTCAGTTCATCACAGAAGACACGATGATTTGGGCCCAAGTTACAGCTGCCCAAAGGGCCCTTTTAGCACCAGCAGGCTGGCCATGCCCTGCTTCAAAGCCCCACTTCTCCCTCTGCCCAATCCTGGTCCCTGGCACCCCCCTTCTGGAGGGGTTGATCCCAAAAGCCCTCCCTAATAACACCTTGAACTCAGCCTCAGAGTCTGCATCCTGGAGACTTCAATGGACATTTCCAGTAAGTAAGAATTACGAAAAGGAAGAGGAAGAGAAATGGTACACATTCACTTGTGTTCCCCAGGACCTCAGGATGTGGTGCTAGGGATGGGAACTGTTGATATAATTAGTTAAGGTGTGGTCACATGGGAGTAAGGTGGCTCCCTCATCCAATATGACAGGGGGCTTTTTTAGAAGAGAGAGACACAGAGGAGACAACAGCCACGTGGAGACACACAGACACAGGGGAAAGGAAACCCTGTGAAGACAGAAGGGGACACCAGAGATTCCTGCCTCAAGCCAAGGATGGCTGGGGCCCCAGAAGCTGGAAGAGGCACCTCTTCCAGAGGCCTCAGAGGGCACAGGGCACTGCCAACACCATGCTTTCAGACTTCCAGCCTCCAGAACTGCGAGACATAAACTGGTTTCCTTAGGGCATCCAGTTTGCGGTATTTTATTAGAGCAGCCCTGGGAACCTAGTAGAAGAAGACAAGTAGTGGGGAGAGGGTCACAGAAACAACAGAAGGACTCTTCTTGTTCATGCTGGGGCTGTGGTCCCATCCTGGGAGTCAGCTTGACCGAGGGGAGGAGAGAAGTGCGGGAGAACACTGGGGCCGGAGGAAGCCCAGCCCTGCAGGGACCCGGGGCGCCTTCTCTTGCAGTAGGGAAAGTGCTGCAGTTGGCAGGCCCTGAGGAGGAGACGCACAGAGAGAGGAGCAGAGGGCTCTGCGGTGAAGCTTGGGAGTCATCACATTCTAGAGATAGGTGAGAAAGAGGGACAAAGGAAATGCTACCCGGGGGGAATGAGAAAGCAAGGAAGAAGATCATGAAGGGAAACGGGAAAGGAAAGAACCTGAAACCCATCACAGAAGGTGAGCTGAGCTAGAACCAGGTGGTGATGAGTGGGTCCCTGCTCATCCTGCCTCAAGGGCCCGTAAAGCTCCTCTTCCAGCCATGGTGTAACAGGACGTGTGAGTGCCACAGGGAGTGCCACCTCCCTGCCCTCATGACATTTGCACCCTCGTCGGGGACACCGAGACAGAAGGCCTCAGCAGCCAGGGCTTCTCAGCCTCTGTGTGGTGGAGCCCCAGCCACTGTGGATTCCTTGCCTATCCACTGGACGGATACCACGCCATGCCAATGTCAAGTTGTTACAAAATGTCTAAATGCCCGCATTTCTGAGTTTACCTGCTCATAGACTGACGCAGACTGCCCACCATGCCTTGAGTAGCTGGGGTGGCAGAGACTTCTGATTGCCCACCCTGCAGCTGCACTCTCCTTCTACCTTACCAAGGGCAGCTACTGTTTTCCAGCGTGTTAAAACACTGCATAGCAGCTAAAGACAGGCAAGGAGACGGTTTTGGGGAGAGCTTACAGAAAAATTTCCTAAAGTGGGCTGACTCCTCTGGGAGTCATTTCCTTTTGTTCCTGCTCCTTTCGTGGTTGTGATGGCTTCTGCTCCAGTAGCTGTCTTGCAACCATGAGGTAACATGGAAGATATGGGAACAAAAAGCTTTAAGAACCCGGTTTCTATTGATCATGAAGGTCTAGAGCACCTGTCTCCAAACCTCATGTTACATAAGAGAAATTAGACGTTTCTCTTGTTTAAGCCACTGTGGTTTGGGAACTATTAAGCACATTTCATCTGTGACCTGAGTGAACGGGTGTTTACTGTGTGGGGTGCTAAGTATGACGATCTCAATGATCAGGGAAGTACAGAGTTCTGCGGGGTCCTAGGACATTGCCCGTAACCCAGCTTGGAGGAAGGGAGAGGGAAAGCTATCTGGAAGAAGCAGTGATGGGATGGAAACCTTGAAGAGGAATAAGAGTTAACCACAGAAATGGATTAACGGGGAAAGACAATTTCCAAGCCCCAAATAAACCCAGTTTATGCAAAGACCAGGAGGTAGGAAGGAGTGGGGCCCATGAAAACTCAAAGAAGTTTAGTGTATCTGGAAGAAGAGCATGAAGAGAGGGTGAGAAGTGAAGCAATACTGGCGGAATCCCTGAGGTGGCGGTTGCCAAGTTACCAGTTAGTAATCCGTGAGGGGGCGTTGATTCTGGTCTCATCTTAAGAGAGGAAGTATAGGGTTCTATGGCATCCCAAGACATTGCCTCTAACCCGGCTTGGAGGGAGAGTCAGGGAAGCCAAGTGGAAGAAGCAATGCTGGAATGAAAACTTTAAGGAGGAGTAAGAGTTAACTACAGAAAAGGATGAATGGGGGTTCTGGTGTCATCTCTTGGGGAATTGCATTTGCTATCCCAAGTTTATCCAAGTCCTTCACCTCTCTGGGTTTCCATTTTCAAATCTGCAAAACAGGCCTCATGATACCGACCCATCAACATCTCAAGGAGTTTGCAACCCAGAGGTCGTGATGTCCACAAACAAGGAACATAACAACATTACATTCAGTCCTCTCATTTTACTGATAAGAAAATCGAGGCCCAGAGAAGGGGCCCCCGCCAGACGGTGAAAGAGCTAAGCCTAGAGTCTTGCTCTTCAGACTCTCAGGCTGTTATTCTTTCCCTGCACATAGCTGCATGTTATGCACTTGAAGTGGATGGTTAAAGTTCAGGCTCCTGCCAAAGGGAACACAGCAGCGTAACATGATAGAGTTTCTTATTTCAAGAAACCTAGTACTTGAGGTGCTTTGAACAACACATAGTTCTGAAACTGACTAAACATTTGGAGTGTGTCTTCTCATCCTTTCTGCTGGAAAAGCAAAAACAAGGCTCTATAATTTGGTGGGTGGGGTGACTGAATTAGATAAAAGGAAAATTTAACTCAGTAACCACAGATGTGAAAGTGCCCTAAGTATTTAGTCCAGATATAGATCTTCGGAGGTAAATCTTAAGTTTCCACTGAATCACGGAGAACGCACAGCCAACCCCTTCAGTGACTTCACAGCTGCTATCTGAAAAGGTCATTGTAATCCACCCTCTTTATACCATAACCTAGCAACTCTGAAAGCCATGTTGGGATAACCATTATTTAGGGAACAACAGAGAAGGTTCATAAAGCAAATTAAATTTTGTTACAGCAGTCACTGTTACTTATGGAAAGATCACCCATTGTTTTGCTTGGTGCTCATAACACCCCCAGATTTGGGGAATGGCTCCTGTTTTACGGATGAAGACACTTTGCCTGTTACTCCACCGACTCTCTTCACACACAAGCCCTGTTGAATCGTCATTTCACAATGTCTCTTTCATGTGTCTTAGCTTTCCCGGTGCTTCCAGGAAAGACTTCCAGTCTCTGGGGGCTCGCATCTTCCCAATATCCTCCATTTCCAGATAAATGTGAGTATCATGACATCACCGCAAACTCAAAAGATGTAAACTTGAATGTATGTTTCCTTGTTAACTGCCCCTTTACCCCAACTCCTTCATTTTAAAAGTTACTGAAGATTGAGACCACGTAACTTGCACATCAACCAAAAAGGTCTACCTACAGAGGCCTGAACAGATCCTCTTCTTTCCACCCTTGCTCATACTGTTTCATGTCCCCCACAGCTCTAAAAACATCTTGCCTTTTCGCTGAGATCTTCCTCGATCTCCCCAAGCAGAAGCTGGTTTAACAAGTACAGAAGAATAAATGAACAAGATGTTCACTGCAACACTACTTCTTTTTTTTTTATGTATGTTTTAAAATTTATTTTCTTTCTTTTTTTTATTGTACTTTAGGTTCTGGGGTACATGTGCAGGTCATGCAGGACTGTTGCATAGATACACACCTGGCAATGTGGTTTGCTGCCTCCATCCCCTGGTCACCTACATCTGGCATTTCTCCCCATGTTGTCCCTCCCTGACCTCCCCACCTCCCCGCTGTCCCTCCCTTGGCCCTCCTCAACAGACTCCAGTGTGTGAGGCTCCCCTCCCTGTGCCCATGTGTTCTCATTGTTCAACACCTGCCTATGAGTGAGAACATGTGGTGTTTGATTTTCTGTTCTTGTGTCAGTTTGCTGAGAATTATGGTTTCCAGATTCATCCATGTCCCAACAAAGGACACAAACTCATCATTTTTATTGCCGCATAGTATTCCATGGTGTGTATATGCCACGTTTTCTTTATACAATCTATGGCTATACCACCCTGAATGCCCCCAATCTTGTCTGCAGTTTGCTTTTAAATTGGGGAAGCGTTGGAGCTAGTGATGACTGTGTTATTGTTC